>JAAGKR010008496.1:0-31047 GCA_011419295.1 Clarias macrocephalus
GTGTGTACTGTACGTACACATTTGTGTGTGTGTGTGTGTACTGTATGTACGTATACATTTGTGTGTATGTATACACAGACACACACACACACACACACACACACACACATACAAATGTATACGTACAGTACACACACACACACACACACACACACACACACACACACACACCCCAAAACAGAAATGAGTCCTTAAAATCCGTATTAGCAAGCCAAGTCAAATAATAAGTAGGTGTAATACTACGAAAATCAAAGCGAATTCCCTGAAAATCTTCATTCCAAGCCTAGTCAAATAACAAGAGCAACAAAAACGTTTTAATCAGCAATATTATACAAATCACAAAGCAAACTCTATATATCCGATTTTTTTTTACAAGCCAACTGATTTAATTAAAGCATTTGTTTGAAAGTTGCATTTATTCCTTCCTTAGAGTAAAGGCGCGAGATCGCGCGAGTGTGATTTCACTTGTACACTCATAAGCGCGTATTAGAAATGAACAGCGCCATCTGCTGAATTTTACATTTCATGATTTCTTATTCCGTATCAGTTATTAGCGAGTTTAGAACACGTCCAGCATCTGTGGTGATAAAAGTACACTATTTATTTCAAATAACGGCGTTTTCCATTTAAATGTGAAATGATCACATCTTCTCTTCCCGTGATCTGATTGCAGTTAAACAAAGCCCATGTGCTACCCCAAGCTCGGCCAAATACTGCATTACAATTGGTTCAGTAGGTTTTACATGATGCGTGCACAAACAGACAGACAGCCAAAAATTCCAAAAACATCTTGATGTGTTTTATTACTCATCTTACGTCTCCCCACATTATGTTTTGGAAAATATTTTAAATGTACAGACACGCCAACTTTACAGTTGTATATCATATCATATCATATCATATCATACCATATCATATCATATCATATCATATCATATCATATCATATCATATTAAGGTGGCACAGTGATGTAATGGTTAGCCCTGTGGCCTTGCACCTGCAGCGTCAAGGGTTCGATTCCTGCCGCTGGTCTGTGTTCATTGAGTTCGCATGTTCTCCTCATGCTTGCTGGATTTCCTGCAGGACAGTTACCGCCCAAAGTATAAAAGCCATGCAGATTTGGCTAATTGGCATTTCCAAATTGTCTTTAGTGTGTGTGTGTGTGTGTGTGTGTGTGTGTGTGTGTGTGTGTGTGCCTGCCCCTGGCAGGTGTCCCTGGGATAGGGTGCAGGTCCCTGCGGCCCTGTATATGATAATAGGCATAAAAGATTAATGAGATATGATATGCTATAAGATATGATTGGCCAATTGATGAAAGAAAACCTATATGATACTTCAAGCTCGGCCAAACACACCTGTGAAACAGCACGTTTAAATTTGGGGCGTTCTCATGGGTTTGCGATGAAACAAAAGCCTATACCTCAAACCTGGGCAAATACACCAGTGAAAACCCCATTCAAATTTATTCAGTAGTTTTTTTTTTTTTTTACGTGATGTGTTCCCAAACAAACAGACAAACAGAAAAAACAAAATTCCAAAAACCAACTTGATGTGTTCTATTACTTTTCTTACATCTTACATACAGACATGCCAACTTTACAGATTTATTATGTGTGTGCGTGTGTACGTGTGTGTGTGTGTGTGTGTGTGTGTGTGTGTGTGTGTGTGTGTGTGTGTGTGTGTATGCATGTACAGTCCACTTTCCAGCCATGACATTAAAAACATTAACATTAAAACCACCTATGTTTTGGGTTTCCCTTTGTGCCACCAGGGCAATTCTGCCCCCTCAGAGTATGACTCCACAAGACCTCTGGGGTGTGCTGTGGTGTGTGGCACCAGAACATTGGCAGCAGATTGTTCTGTAGCCAGTTCTGATCATTCTGAAGCGCTTTAAATTGTAAGGTGGGGCCTCCATGGATCAGATTTGGTTGTCCAGGGCACATTTTATGGATGCTCGCTCAGACTGAGATCTGAGGAATTTTGGATGCACCGTGTGTTCTAAGGCCTGCCTATTGTGGCCAGCATGAACCTTTTCAGCAGTTTGTGCTGCATTAACTTTTCTGTGGGATTGGACAAGATGGATCGGCCTTTGTTTCCCACAGACATAGATGAGCCTTGGGTGCCCATGATCCTGCCACCAGTTTAGTGGTACATAATTGATAATCAATGGTATTCAATTCACTTGGCAGTAATGTGAATGTTATGGTCGATCAGCAGAGGCGAAGTTTGTGGTGATTCAGGAGGGCCATTGGTGCACTCAGTCCCAGTCGCTGAAATATTTCTCTACATTGAGTCTAAAATTGGTTAAATTAATACATTTATACATTAATAAATTTTTGTTGTACATATACAGAGGGGGCCCAAAAATGTATACACACTTCATTAGTTGTTATCCATGCCCTTTTTAAAAAATTCAAACATCAGACATCTTCAAAAATGGCCTACAACTGTTGCTTTTCTAGTATCAAGTGACTCCTAAACCAGGGATAACCCCTAGATGGCAGCTTGTGTCCAAAGATTCTGTTCATAGTTGAACTTCCCAGAGTGCACCTCTGTGTTTTAAGTGTCATTACGTATAGCTTGTTTAGTCTGTTAGTGTGTATACAGTACAGTATATACCCCTTGAGTTTAGTTATTTCTTGTCTTGTGCCTGGTCTGACCTGACCTGTTCTGAGCTACCAAGTTTATTCTCTCCTGTTTTGATCTGTTCTATACTGTGTTACTTCAAGGCGTTCTTGGGCCAGTTTTTCTGTTAAACTTGATTTGTTTAAGTTGTGTTTGTTAAAGTCTTATCTTCTGCAATTACGTCTTGCCTGCATTCTGACACCAACCTTCCATGACAGTCAGAAGCATCTTACTTGGGCTAAGGAGAAAAAGAACTGGACTGTTGGTCAGTGGTCCAAAGTCCTCTTTTCAGATTGAAAGTAAATTTTGTATTTCATTTGGAAATCGAGGTCCCAGAGTCTGGAGGAAGAGAAGAGAGGCACAGAACAAGAAGTTGCCAGTGTGAAGTTTCTGGTGATCATTTGGCCATATTGTCTGCTGGTGTTGGTCCACTGTGTTTAATCAAGTCCAAAGTTAACAAAGCCATCTACCAGGAGATTTTAGAGCACTGCATGCTTCTTTCTGCTGACAGGCTTTATAGAGATGCTGATTTTCTCTTTCAGAAGGACTTAGCACCTGCTCACAGTGCCATACCTACCACAAACTTTACTTTACTTGATAGCAAGGTTGAGCAACTGTAACCGGGAATAAGCAATTTCCTCATTGGGAATTAATAAAGTTCTTTGAATCTTGAACTTGCTTGCTGACTATGATATTACTGTGCTTGATTGGCAGCCAATTCCCTGATCGGAACCCCAAAGAGAATATATGTGCTGTTGTCAGGAGAAAGGTGAGAAACACCTGACCCAACAATACAAACAAGCTGAAGGCTGCTATCAAAGTAACGGTGTCTTTAATAATGCCTCAGCAGTGGCAGTGATCACATCCACGCCATGCCACAGTGATGCAGTAATTCGTGCTAAATGAACTCATACACGAATGCATGAAAGAAACCAACAAATCAAAATGAAACTTCCCTTTAATTTACAAAAGAAAACATCATTTTCCCACGATATTCAAATTTTTCGAGATGCACTGTATGCCTGCACACGTGCTGACGTTGATCTGTTCGTTAGATTGATTGTAGGGGGATGAAAACGTTTGTTCTAGCGCGTTTGTCAGGTTGTTGTTCTCCTATCAGCCACTAGAGGTCATCCGTTGCACATTTTTCGCATTTCCCCGCGTCCCTCTCTTCCGGCTCGCGGCTGCAGGAGTGTCCCTGACGTCGAGTCTTTGGATATTCTTGCAAAACTTTGAAGATTTTCTTGTTCTTTTCAAACCGCAACATTTATTTAGACTGGTTTGTCTAAAAAAAAAAAAAAAACGAACTGGTCCTAATTACAGGAGCAGGCTTAGCTGTGCGTGGCTGTGAGAAGTGAAAGAGCGCGTGAGTGAACGTGAACTTTGCTCGGCGTTTCCTGACAGCTGTTATCAAAAAACACTGCACGACTGCTTCAAGTCCTCATTCCCAGACCACGAGCAGCATGTCGGAGGTTCAAGTAACAGAGGGCCGGGTGAGTGTGGAGATGTGTAGCCAGCCCCTGTTCTACCGCCAGGCTCTTCCCGCGGCCGGAGAGCCGAAGCTGTGCGTTCTGCTGCTGCACGGGATCCGCTTCTCCTCACAGGACTGGCTCAGGATCGGCTCTCTCAGCAGCCTGGCCGCAGCCGGATACCGGGCCCTGGCTGTAGACCTGCCAGGTAAAGCACACAGCACCAGCACAGCCTGCTCCAGCTTTTAGCAGCAAACTCATTAAAAAACCTGTCACTGCATTAGCAGACTGTATTTTGTTTTCTGTCTGTGTTTCCTTAACACAAGACTAGTGTGCATATGAATATAATCATCACGATATAAACAGGATCTAATTAAATTATTCAATAACTTATTTATTTGGTGGCACTGTGACCCTCCACGACCAGGGTCAAGGGTTCGATTCCTGTCTGTGTGCTTGGAGTTTGCATGTTCTCCCCATGCCAGGTGGGTTTCACGAGACGAGGTGCACCCTGGACAGGGTGCCCATACATTGCATTTGGGAATGCCAGTTAGCCTAATCTGCAATAACTAACATGTCTTTAGACTGTGGGAGTAAACCGGAGCACCCGGATAAAACCCAAAAGCATGGTGAGAACATGCAAACTCCACGCACACAGACCCCGAGGCGGGAATCGATCCCGAATCCTGGGGGTGCAAAGTGACAGTGCTGACCCCTAAGGCACTGTGCATCCTCCAAAGACATGCAGATTAGTGTAAATGGCGTTCCCAAATTGTCCATTTTGTGTGTGTGTGTGTGTGTGTGTGTGTGTGTGTGTTTTTGCCCTGCGATGGATTCACACCCTGTCCATGGAGTACCCCGCATCGTGCCTTAAGTCTCCTGGGAATCCGCAACCCTGTACAGGATAAGCAATATAGAGGATGAATGCATAAATAATTTATTTCTTAAATATTGTTTAATCTTGACACTATGGTAAAAGTAACTTTTATACATGTATAAAGTGCTATATTTTGTATCAACCCTGTAGACAAAAAAACAAAGTAGTCATGAAGGAAATTTGCCTAAAATTGAGTTTAAACAAATAGTCGACAGGACAAAACCACTGGGACAGTCGAAAGCCCGTCATTTTCAGGAATTATACACTGCAGGTGAGTCAAGCAAAACTGCAGTGATTTAGAGTAAAGTTCGGCCATTGTGAAAGCAATCGTCTCCACAAGCTTGAGGTGGTATACTTGCGAACTTGTGTTGCTGTGTCAGTTGGATGGTACTAGCCTACTGTACTAAGATGGAGACCCCAGGCCCTATTAATAGCAAATTCTTCACCTGGTCCACTGTGAGGTAAATGCGGGATGGTTTCACATCACCAAAGCATGACGAAAACGGCATGACATTTTTTTCAGAAAGAGGGCCCAGACTGATTTAAAAAGGTTTTAATCAATCAATCAATCAATAAATACATATTGCGAGCTCTCATTATAGGACCTACAATTTGGGGAAATGGAGCCTTCAGTATATTTTATAGAGACCCTGCAGTCGAGGTTTGAGGCGACCCACTAGCTTGCTTGGGATCACATGACTAGTGAAGTGATCTAATGTACTGTAGCTAGAACTATAACCTGTGGAGAGAGTATTTAACCCTTGCTACTGAAAGAGCTGCTTTCTTAACTTGCCCAATGTTTGAATGGATGCTTGGTTTGCTTTGGTAAAGCTTTCATCTGTGCAAGATGTGCCTCCTTGCTCTCTTGCCCATGTTAAAGCATGACTTGCTTTTCCCAGTTACATCCCATACTGCATTATGCCTTACTTTTTTCCTCTGCTTGTACAGGTCTAGGTGAGTCGAAGGCAGCGGAGGCTCCTGCAGTGGTGGGTGAACCGGCCCCTGCGGAGTTTCTGAGGCAGGTGTGTGACGGCTTGAACACCGGGCCTGTAGTGGTGATCAGCCCCTCTCTTAGTGGCATGTATTCGCTGCCCTTTCTCTTCCAGCACTCTGAGCGGTTGAAAGCATATATCCCCGTAGCTCCCATCTGCACTGACAAGTTCAAGGCTGAACAGTACAAGGCTGTACAGGTCAGTGTGTGGGTGTGTGTGTGTGTGTGTGTGGGGGTGATTGGATGCATCATTTATATAAATTCCTGCTTAAGCAATGTCATTTTTTTTCTTCAAAAATACCATTAGAGTATAATGTTACTGACTGCAGAGTGTTGTCAACAGTTTTTGATAAATTCTTTGCAGTATGCCATACACTTTTAGACAATTTACAGTCTGTGTTCTTTTGTTAGATCATGCTCATAACTGCATAAAATATTATAGATAATTCATAATACAGTTTAGAAAGTTGTGTAAAATTTACACTTTAGGTGCCACTTGGCCAAATATGCAGCTTGATCATGCAATCCAGGATTGAATATACTGACGTGCTGGAAAATTCTGGCTTGGATTAAATGAACCCGAATGGGACTAATTGAACATAGTGCAA
The DNA here is from genome assembly GCA_011419295.1 of Clarias macrocephalus. Taxonomy (NCBI): domain Eukaryota; kingdom Metazoa; phylum Chordata; class Actinopteri; order Siluriformes; family Clariidae; genus Clarias; species Clarias macrocephalus. The sequence goes on from JAAGKR010008496.1 coordinate 6,571, forward strand.
TGCAAAGGACAACACCTCCAGTACTTGACCGTGTTAACACTTTATAGAGTATGGGCCAGGTCAGATCGTTGACATGGTTGCAAGGGCACTGTTTGTCAAAAGCCATCGTACATGTCTGTACATAAATGCCAGTATGTCTGTTTGGAGAAGTACAAAATTAAGAGTGATATTGGGGTTGAGCAAGGAAGCCCTGAAAAAGACACATGAACACCTGTCTTAATAGCTGCCTTTCTGCCATCCTGATCCAATTATACAACATCAACAGTGTCTCTCAGCAGTCCTTTACCATGGCGACTGGCACTCTCAGTATTTCAGCCAATGTGGAATGCCTAGAGAAAAGCAGAAATTCATCTGTTTGTGAACAGACATTCACTGTTTAAAGTGGTTCACAAACAAGGCAGAGATTAGCCCTTTGGAAAGCACCGCAGCACGTTGGACATGCTGTGTACAAATGTGTTGATGGCTACAGTTGTTCTCTCTGTTTTGATGTTACTGATGAGCACTCTCTGCCCAATACCTATTAAACACACCATGAAATGACAGGGTTAACCACAGGGTCCGACCTAACATACTGACGTGTTTGTAAAAAGGTTGCCATGCTCTTGCATGCCATGTCGATGTGCCAGGTTTATGCAGGTAGGTTTCCTTGCTGTATGAAACAATAGGAATGCCTTACGGAATAAACTAGTCATAACCATACATTTTCCATATGTGGCAGAAGGTCTCTTTCATTTTCCAAAGGTATTGCTGCTATACTATATCTAGCTGCTTTTGCAGGTAAGAACATGCCCAGACCAGGCCTGTGTCCAGTGACAGCTCTCAAGTTCGGTTTTTATTTTTTATTTATCTGCTGCATGTCATCTGCTAGGCACTGGTGAAAAAAGGCATAATTTCAGAAGTGAAAATTACTGGCCTGTATCAAGCACCGAAAATAGTTGAGGAGATTTTAAATTACTTGAACTGGGTTCAAAACTGTTCAACAAATTATTGATACCTATAAGTATTTTGCTGAACCTGCAACTTTGTGGAAGCAATGTGTTTAGAAAGAATCATGAATGGAGATGACTTAACTTAGTTAGTAAAGATGCATGGTTAAAAATGTACAGTAGAGAACACTTCTTTGTTTAATAGTGACGGTAAAAGCATGTTCACATATACAATGTGATGAGAACTCGCAGGACTGGAACTAAACCGTTGTGTCCATAAGAAAATCATATGTTCGATGACCTGAATGTAATGAATGACCAGGTTACCCACATCAGTTGACTTTTTTTCTTCCTGAATGGAACAGGCATATTCTAGGATTCAAAGTGTAAAAGTTACTGTAGGGTCTTAGAGCATGAGGAACCATTTTCACACATGAACTGGCCACCACACTCTGTACCATAATCAAAGCTAAAAGGGGTCAGTGAAACCTATGTACCACTTTTTCTTTCATATTCAGTATGAAATGCCCCAGCAAGTATTACAAAAAAAATGAGGGTGGAGTTGGGATTTCTTCAGACTTTCTGTTGGAAAGGGAGGGCTGGCCAGAAGTTCTTTGGTAGATGGTGGGAATGGAAGAATGGAATTACAAAAGCGTGCTCCTTGCACAACTTTAGTATCAGCCCTTGAGCCATTTAATAACAAATAGAATTTATATTTTGTATAAATAATTAATAAATAATAATTGGTTAGAATAATATTAACACTTCCATGATTCTCCTCTTAAATAATTCCAATATCATAATTTATTAAAGATTGTTGTCTCTTAGAATCCTTGTGATGACATGATGTATTGCTTACACTAGTTCTTAAAGAAACCACCCTGGTGCTCCAGAATGACAGGAATGGAAAAGTAGATTACACATAGAACTGTGGTTTTGCATTTCCAAGGTTGCCAAAACAAACAAACAAACAAACAAACAAAAAGTCATCCAAATCCAAACAATAAAAGTAACTATTGATTTATTTCACTACTGTCATTAAATGTACAGAAGCATCTAAATGCAAATCCTTTTGTTAACTTTGTACTTTGAGTTAAAGCTTTACAACTTCAGACATCATGCCTAATTCATTTCTGAGAATAAAATACCAAGTGCTTAATAAGATAACTCATGCTTTCAAGTTGCATAGATAGTTACCTCATTAGGTAGTATAATAAGACTCATAGCTCTTATGCTATGTAATTAAATAAAATTAGATTAAATAATAACAATTATTGTATCTATGATTAAAAAAATGGCTCAATTTTGAATATTGTCACATCACTGTGAAAAATTATAGATTTTATTATATTAAATGTATTTCTGAGGTGTAAATGGTCCCGCATGAGATTTGTCTCTTTCTTCACAGGTCCCGACTCTAATTGTGTACGGAGATCAGGACACTCAGTTAGGTCAATTGTCACTAAACAACCTGAAGAATCTGCCGAATCACAAGGTGGTGGTCATGCAGGGGGCCGGGCATCCCTGTTACCTTGATGACCCAGTGACTTGGCATGAAGCTGTCCTCGAGTTTTTGCACACACTATTGTAATCTGAACACAACTAGACACATTGCGTTAGATATGGGGTTATTATTACTCAGTGATTACATTTGATTTCTATTAATGATCATACATTTAGTTTCATTCCAATTTAGATTAGCTACTTTAGACTAGCTGTTTAAAGAGAGAGCAAAATCCCTTGCTGAAGTGAACATACAGACTTTCATAACAATTTAACTAATTGGCAGAGTGAGAAAAAAAAAAAAACTGGGCATCCTTCCACCACAGCAAGGGGAAATTATGGCTGTAGCATTGTTTCCTTGAACCTCTCAACAGGAGCTCTGCATTTTAATATGATTTTTTATGCACACAATATTTGATTGCTTCACTGAACACAGGCTTTATTTTCACCATAACTGTTTTATTTTTTTTGAAACTTTATCAAAAACTCCAATTTTAATGTGCAGATCATATTTCAGTGTCAGAGTGTCCTTGTTTGTTCTAGGGAAGTTTAACCACCATAACCATAAGCCATTACACAACAGCTCTTAAAGAAAGAAATCGTGGAACACTTGTCACACTGTTAATAATCATGATAACTGACCTGATGAGGACACCAAAAGTTTTTTTAGTGACAGGAGCCCCTGTATGTTTATTATCAGTTATCAGATTGCGATATAATTAAATCTTAAGGTTTTATTATAAATGGGAAAAATATTTCAGTACAATTATAACTCTCTTGAAATGTTTACCTCGTTATACTCCTAATTTTACACCATCTTTGACTGGATGTACGTGTTTGTGGTTTGCTGTCAAGCTTAACATGTCCACCCTGTTATAGTGAAATATTAAAAAACATAAACTTTTCAGAAATGCAAAATATATGTGATGAACAGTCACCTGCAACAGTGAATCATTTTCTAATTGAAAGTTCACCATGTGCTCATTAACTTTAGCCAAAAAAAAAAAAAAAAAACAAGGTCACCCAGGCAGTATCCTTCCATGACAGTGTGGACCTTTGCACATAGTTTTTGCCACATTTTGTATTGATTTTATTATTGACAACAGACTAAAATTAACTAAAATATATTGTTGAGAAGATGACAATATATCTTTCTGAAAAATGAACATTTTATAATCACTATTAAAAGTGATTATTAAAGTACTCTACTTTGAATTTGTCTAAAACAGGATGGATATGCACACATGTAGTTTCTTTTTTTAAAATCAAGAAGTCTGGAAGGCACTTTGGAGTGATGTTGACCTCCAGCCCACATTGTCAGATTTTAGTCATATTTAAATGCATCAAATTAACACCAATCGTTTATCCGATTAAAAATGTCCCAAAAAAGTCCTACATGTGAGAGAAAGTAATTTAAAAACAGTAAAAAAAAACATTAACACTGTGATTGTGCATGCAATAAAATAAATACAACACACTGATCTGAAGTGAAAAATATGAACATTATTTAATAACTGATTCTCTGTAATAAACAATTTTGAAAATATTTTACAAGGAGTCACAGACACAATATTTTACAAATGTTTCCCTTATTGTTTTTTTTTCTTCTGTACAAAAGAATGGAGCAACATAGACCAGTGTCCAAAGAGCCAGTGGTGCTAGCTCCACACACACACACACACACACATACACGCGCACACACGCACAATCCAACAACTAAAGAAACTCCCACTGTGATGGCAGACCTCAAACTCATGATTATCAGCTGTACTGTGTTCCTATATTTTAATTATTTTTTAAAACCTCACTTAATGTTAAATTCAGTTTCACCTTTGACAGATTACTTTTATTCTTTTTTTTATTTTTTATTTATTTACTTGTTTTTTTTTTCACACATTTGTCACAGAGCACCAGACTAAGGACTACAGAGTCACATACACACGCGGCTCTCCCACTGAAGCACACCTAACTCTGCTGTTCTTAAAGAAGAGGAAAGGCTGAGGGAGCAGCCCTGTTTAAAAAAAAGAAAAAAAAGAAAAAGACCCTTCCCATTAAGGGTGGATCATGGGACAGACGCATCCCCTCCAAACTACCTCTTCCTTTTATGTTTTTTTTTTAAACACCTTTTTTGGCAAAATTTTTTTAATTATTTAAACCACTGAACAACACAAACCTCTGATCCAGTGTATGTGGAATAGTGACACAGACACACACTCACAGTTTCATTTTAGTGTCTAGCCAAAATATTTTAGCATTTCTTAGGCAGCTTTGATTTTTTTCTTTTTTTTAATATTAGGACAGGTTTCATCTTCTTCTTCTTTTTTTTTTTTTTTTTTTTGTAAAACGAATCAAGAGGCAAAGGTTAGATGTGATTCACAACAGCACAAAGCATAAGGCATTAACTCTTCTAGACTTATCAGATTATCGTGTATTGACACACATTTCCCTGTGCATGTCTTCATGTATGTAAAAGGTTGTGTTCAGTGAGGAGCGAGAGATGCTAATAGTCTAATAATGATTCGTGTCTCGATGAATACACAAATGCATCAAAAGTTATGGCATGTCTTTATGCTTATTGATAAAGTATGGACTAATAACTGACCTTTACACCAAACGTCTACTTGGTGCTTTAATTAATTTGCACTGATGATAATGATGGAAGGCTGATATTTAAAAGATAAAAAAAAAGTTGCTGCTGTTTCTGTAACAGTCAATTACATCGCTGATCACACTCTGTGAATGTAGTCACAGGTGGGGTAGTTTATATGTACGCTTTTACTCAAGAACACACTCTTTTCACCTATGTGAAGCAAGGCAGAAAGATGGATAAACAGCATGGTGGGACAAAAAAAAAAAGCCAAATGTACATGATAAAGCTTTGTGAACTGACCAGAAGACAGACATGTGCGGAAAATGAGACTCCTTTTTTTCCCTCTCACAATACACCATTGACGCTTTAATAATTAAATCTGTTTTTTCATTCCGACACCTGTTCAAACACATCGTAACTTGCTGCGTTGTAAGCAGACGACACATACACGGGTCCAGACACACGCATAAACATATGCAAAGAGCTTAATGATCTCTGACCAGAGGATGCTGGCAAAGAAGGGTCACCAATTCTGCCACCCTACATACAGTCTACTGAATATTCATGGGCGGGGAGGGGGGGGGGGACAACTAAATCCTAAACAGTCAGTTAAAGAGTGGAGTCCACAGTGTATTAAACAGTGATCAGTTTTGTTAGTGTTCGCTATAATAATATCGGCTGCTCCTCTGGAAAAGTTTAAAGAAATGGAAAACCAGACCATGATGTAGATCAAGAGTTTTTTTTTTTTTTATGTTTCTTGTACTGACACATACAAAGTGTTATTCGATATATATATAAGATGCCTTTGAAGATTTTGAAAGGCTTGGGTTAACGTGAAACGCCTGCACTGACGGAAGATCCTCGGCATGACAGCAGGGTAACTTCCGGTTTAATCTGAAAGCTATGGCAATTAATATACTAATAATAAAAGAAATGCAAAGGCGGTGCGAGGCGACAACATGCTGGAGCTGTACAGTCATGAGGGCCAGGATGAAAAGATTCCTTAAATATTTTTTTTAAAGTGAAGCATCTACTCTGTAATGATACAGAAGTGCATCAAGGCACAACAGAGACAGAGAAAGAGAGGAAAAATAACAACAATATTGGAGGAGATGGGCCCTCATCAGGATTTACTAGATTCTCATTAAATAAATAATAAAAAAAAGGATGTCCAAGTCTCCATTATAAGCTTCATAATTATGAATTGAATTGAAATGATTAGACTAACCTTGAAAAGCATACATTTTTAATATTCACTAACAGATTGTTAGCCAGGTTAATCAGTCTGCTGCAATATCGACTGTTGTAAAACCCGTGGTGTAAAACGTCTACCCTGTAAACACACAACTACACAGAATGCACACTGATGATGGCAGAGTTCAAGCTGCGATTTCACTTCATTTCTAAATACTGGATATTTAACGACGGCACTGAATGTTCCACATTTGAATAAACCCGGTTCTTCCAGCGTGTATGCTGATCAGACAAACACAATGATATGCTTACTGAAGCCCTTATGACTAATAAAATTACAGCAAAAAAAAAATAAAAAAAATGAGATGAACTGAAATCCAGGCCTGATCTCTAACATGAGGCCTTGCATTTTTGTCCTGCAAGTCCCCCTACTTTTCCCCCCTATTTTTTTTCCCTCCTTTTAATTTGGCTAGAAAAATAAGACCACACCACAAGTCTATCTCATTTTGGCAAGAATTAGATCTAGTGCATATATAAACAAATGAAAAATGATGCATCTTTTTTTTTTTTTTTTTTTTTTTTAAATAGGTTTTAAATCGTTTTCCGCTCAGGTTATATCCTAACACATGGAGGTATGCTGTAAATACTCACAGGTTCTTACTGTTGTTTTTTTGTTAACTTGAACCAGGTTCCATATTCTTCTTACCAATTGCTAGAAAATGGCAGAATGTCCTGTAGCCCCATGTCAGATTAGGCAATTCGAGTCAAAGGATGAAGAGGAGACTGAGGAGCATGGCTTAAATGTTAAAGAAGAGCGTCTGATAAAATGCATTTCCTACACAAACATCTGTAAAGGCAGGCTGTACCGCATGGGGATGGGGGGGTCCATTCTCTTCAATGCTACCTCTGTTTCATTAGTTGGATCTAGGTGGATGTCGTTCTTCTGCCGTGGCCTTTAAAATGCTTAAATGATTGCGTTTCAACATTTTGATTTCTTCAGCTGCTTCCCAACTTAAGGGAACGTTGGGTTCCTCCTGGAAAAGCTGCTGATTGACAAGTTCTGCGCTGGTCACTAAAGCAGCAACCTGTGAAGCAAAGTGGATGATGCAGTATGCAGGGCTTCCGTATGGGGGGGCAACAGGAAGTCCCTTTAATAACTATGACTAGAGCAAGGGAAGGAAAAGGAGAAATAGGTAATTAGGGCGAAGAGAGGGAGATAGGCAGTGGAGGGAGTTAAAGAGAGAAAGGCAAAACATGAGGACAGGCCATTAGAGAGAAGGCAAGCAGCTGGAGGAGGAGTAAAGTGAGGATGGAAGGGCGGAAAGAGTGTCCTCGCCCACAGTCTGTGGTGTTCTCCTGCGAAAGAGTGAAAGCAAACAGCATTATGAGATACTATTTAGATTCTGTTATATTTCTTGTAAGTGTATAATAATTGGATAAATACTCATTATTTACATATTTTTTTTTTTACTAATGTAATGAGTAAATGTGCAGGATTTCTGTGATTCAGAAACTCCATACTATGTATGTGTGTGATTTGTATGTGTGAGCATGTATACGTACTGCAACGTTGTAATCGAAACAAGTAGAGGGCCCTTTTCTATACCGAGGTGTTGGCACGTCCAGACACGGGTCTTCTTGTTTTACTAAAGAATCTATTAAGGAAGTTCTTACAATGAGTTTAAAATGTTTTAAAGGTGACCTATTATGCGAAATTCACTGTTTCCAGTGTGTGTGTACAAATAATGTGAGGAAAAAAAACATTCCTTGCCTTTTGTCATTTTTTCCCCATTTTTATACTGGTAAGGGTTTAAACAAGCAAATCAGATGTTCTCCTATTGTGACCTCATATAAGAATAGCCCCTCCCCTGGTTTGTTACTCAGCTCTGCTGTTCTCTGGTGAGGGTGGGGCTCTGGAATAGATCATTTACACATGCACTGAAATAAAGCTGGAGCATTTATATACATATTTTGGGGGAACTCTGAGACCTATGTTAACTTATTAAATGAAGAGTATAATATAGGACCTTTAGGAAGATTTCCTTTTTGCTAGTTTAATATTTCATTTTATTACTATAACTGACAAAAAAAAAATAGATTTTGCCCACTCACATGTATTTAAACACACATGTCAAATGTCCAAAAACAAATGTCAGTGTTGAGAAATTCATCTTTTTTTTAAAAATTGTATAGTGCTTTTATCAATGGTCACTGTCGCAAAGCAGCTTTACAGTATTAAAAAAGTATGGACATAAATTGAAAAATGTACAGAAAGAAGTATAGAGTATAACTATCAGTTTGTCCCAGATGAGCTCCAGATGTGTTCCTTGCACATCACAAAAACATGCCATTAGATGAATACTAAAACGCCCCAGGTGTTAATGAGTGTGTGTATGCGTGACGTCCTGAGATGTACTGGTGTCCTATCTAAGATGTATTCCCATAGTATTAGTGTCCATAGTTAATCTCTGGATCCACCACCAAGCAGTTTGTGAAGATAAACAAGTGAATGCTCCCAGATTGTTGGTACACATGACGGAGCACTACTTCTGTCACCTGTAGCTCAATTTAAGTGTTAAACAAACGCAAACCTTTTACCAAATGTTTTCACTGGTGGAAGGATACATTCTTTCTCACCCTGAGACAGCTTCTCTATGTCACATGTGTTGCAGGGCAGCTTCTCAGCCACCACAAATAACAAGTTGGTGTTGTTTAACCTCTTGGCATGGATCAACCTGTGGAGTATAAGCCATTTAGATATCTGATGAACATAAGACCTTCTTCATTCTACCACGTCTAAAACATGTTCAGATTAGCTACATGAATATGCAGCTCTTTTAGGTTGACTCATTTGTAATATTGAATTCATTTTATTGCATTCTTCATCCCCTTCCCCAGTATGCAAATGTTACTGTACATACACTCACTTTATTAGGAACATGGCTGCATCTGTACAACCACTCAGCCAGCCATGTGCAGAGGTGTAAGGTAACCAAGTACATTTACTTCATTACTGCGCTTACGGTCAGTTTTCATGTATCTGTACTTTACTTGAATTGTTTTATTAGTGAAACGGTTACTCCACTACGTCTTAGAACAAATATCTGTACTTTCTACTTCACTACATTTCTGCATGGCGCTGTGTTATATCACGTCAGCGGTGTGTAGTATTTGAAGCAGTAATATCGCGACCTGCTAACTATTATGAGATTATTTTATTATGATTTAAAGGCTACCGTGGGTTAATACAAGTGCAGTAATTTTAAAACTTGTGTGAATTTGAAAGTGAGTACTTTTCTACTTTTACTCAAGTAGAATTGTAAATGAAGAACTTTTACTCAAGTAATATTTGACCATATTTTATCTCTCACTTTACTCTAGTAAAAGATTGGTGTACTTTGCCCACCTCTAGTCACGTGGCAGCAGTACAGTGCATTAATATTTTGCAGACAAAACACCTTTATAGCATCTATGATGCCAAAAACAGTAAGACGTTTTTATGGACAGAAACGCCTTGTAGATGACATGTCGAAACATTCTAATGGATAAACTACCACATCAGATGCTACTTCTCTCAGACAAAAACAGGAAGCTGAGGCTATACTGGGATTTTTCATGTGAACGGTAACCTTGACCCGCATCTGCACACTTTGATGCTCTGCACCGCTTCCACATGATTCCTAATAAAGTGGCCAGTAAATGTACATTGCGTATTTGTGTGTTCTCAAATTATATGTAGATTTTTACCACAGTACAGTAATTAGAGGTTTGAAAGCTAAATTTTTAAGGTCACAAATAAAGCACAGACAAAACAGATGACAGAAACGTCCATCTGACCTGGAGCAGTTCTCACAGTCTTGCACTATGCTGTAGGCACTGCTGATGTTCCCGAAGTAGAACTGCTTCTGGACTGTGACGCAGCTAGTCTCTCTGGAGTCCATGGTCTCTGCTGCATAAACATCATCTACACACACACACACACACACACACACACACACACACACACACACACACACACACACACACACACGTGTGTAAACACATATTTAGATGCATGTTTATAAACATCATTAAAAAGATTGATCGATCAAAGTCCACAACAACGCCACGAGAAATAGCTGCTCAACAGCAGCAAGATATCTATAATCCATTACAATGTTCCTCCCTGTGCTTGGATGATTGGTTTCATCCGTGTACTCCGGTTTCCTCCTACAGTCCACAGACAAGCAGGTTAGGCTAACTGGCATACCTAAATTGCCCCGTGTTGTGTGAATGCGCATGTGAATGTTGACTGGAGGTCCCACCACAGTTGTAAAATGGGAATAAAGTCAATGATAATCACCACTGGCCTCAATGGTCCCTAGTTGGACTACAGAGGTTCCTAGATGGATGGATTGATTACAATGTTATACAGTAGATTCAGTACAGACCAAAAGTTTGGACACACCTTCTCATTCAAAGAGTTTGAATTTGTATTATGGCAAGAAAACAGCAGCTAAGTAAAGAAAAACGAGTCGCCATCATTACTTTAAGAAATGAAGGTCAGTCAGTCTTTGAAACTTTGAAAGTGTCCCCAAGTGCAGTCACAAAAACCATCAAGCGCTAGAAAGAAACTGGCTCACATGCGGACCGGCCCAGGAAAGGAAGACCAAGAGTCACCTCTGCTGCGGAGGATAAGTTCATCCGAGTCACCAGCCTCAGAAATCGCAGGTTAACAGCAGCTCAGATCAGAGAGCAGGTCAATGCCACACAGAGCAGACACAGCAGACACATCTCTAGCAGCAGACACATCTCTAGAACAACTGTTAAGAGGAGACTGTTTGAATCAGGCCTTCATGGTAGAATATCTGCTAGGAATCCACTGCTAAGGACAGGCAATAAGCAGAAGAGACTTGTTTGGGCTAAAGAAAACAATAAAGAATACAATAAAGAAAACTCTTTGAATGAGAAGGTGTGTCCAAAGTTTTGGTCTGTACTGTATATGAACTTTTCTTCTTATGCATTCACATTCTTTCAGAGATGGAAGCTATTAAGTACACTGGAACCTCGATTGCGAGTAACGAGGTGGTTTACGAGTGTTCCGCAAACCGAGCAAAGATTTTTAATAAATTTTTAATTGGAAACCGAGCAAGTATTAGTTTACGAGTGCCGAGTATCATGTATCACGCATGCGACTCTTATTTTGACACCGAGCGGCAAGTGATCACAACTGAGCAAATGATTCTTCTCTCTCTTGGAATTGTGGGTAACCGTCTCCCCTGCTCCCCTGGGTCTTAGTGCTCGTCCCTTACTGGTATAATCAACGTCTCATATGTGTGCACGCACGTAATTTGACACCGACACACACACTCTCGGCTTCACACACGCAGACACACTTTCTTGTTCAGGTGCTGGTTAATTAATTAATTAATTAATTTTTTACTTTAGACAGATTTCTTTTTTTCCCCGTTAAAACAGTGTTTCCGTTGTATGTGTGTTTGTTGTGAAACTTAAAAAGCGAGGTGGGGGGAGGGGAGGAGGAGTTTTACTGTGTAAGACGAGGCGAGGGAAGGGGCTAATTCCACACACACAGGTGCCTGTGCGCACAAACGGAAACACTTATCTGTCAGGATTTATTTATTTTAAAAAGTAGAGGTTAATTTTTTATTTTTACATTATATATTTATGTTTTTATTTTTTTGGGCTGTGGAAGCAATAATTTTTGTTTTCATTATTTCTTATGGGAAAATTAGATTTGGTTTACGAGTGTTTTGTAATACGAGCCCACTTCCGGAACGAATTATGCTCGTAATCCAAGGTTCCACTGTACATTTACTTTTGTATCGAACTCGAGTACTAGGTATGGGAATCACCAGAGACCCCCTGATAAACGATAATTGCAATAGTTTAGAGCACACCACCTGTAGGATTATAGAGGAATGGCAACACGTCACATACAAGCATATACACCTTCAAAATGAATACAAAAATGAGCTGCCACACAAAAGAACTGTTATACATCACTGAAACTATTTTCCCCCATCTCTATTGAGTACATGTACATATTTCATGTATCTGTACTAGAGTAGTTTTATTAGTGAATATTGTTACTCCTCTACATCCTACAACAAATATCTGTACTTTCACTGTAACTTCATTGCATTTGTGCCGGCCATTGCGGTGTAGGGCTTGAAGCCATCTGCTAATTATTATTCCTAACTGCCTGCATGCTTTCCGTTTCTTCTATAAAAGGCTTAATCATGTATCAAGTGTTTGAAATCAGAAGTGGTGATGGTTGCAGACAGAAACGAAAACAGCACGATCCCCAGTTTGGAATGAGAGAGAAAGAGAGACTTTTACTATGACTTATAGGCTACTGCGAGCTAGTACGAGTTCAGAACATTTGATACTTAAAAATAAGCAAAAAATCTGATTCCATTTCATGGTATTTAACAGATCATTTTATTTCCTGTTCCTTGTAAGGTGTGCAGCTCAACAATAAACCCCAAATGCCACTTATATCAGACAATTTGTTTTCTTTTCTTTTTTTTTTTTTATATGACCAAAAGTTTGTCAACACTTGACAATCCTACCCGTATGTTCTGTTTGAACATCCTGTTCCAGATGTAATCTCCCTTTTCCCTTATATAACCGCCACAGGAGCGTTAGTGAGGTCAGGCATTAGTGTTAGGCGTGGAGGCGTGAGGTTCAGTTGGCATACCTGTACCCTAGTGTTCACCAGGGTTCATTTTTTCTACTACATCCATGGAGCTCACTTTTTGCATAAGGGCTTGAACGTGTTTTGGCTTCTTTGTTCCGGTGAAAGCAAAATATAATCTTATACAATGTGCTTCCAACTTCATAGTAGGAATTTGGGAGTCATCACACTATGGATGTGATGGTCAGGTGTTCACAAACTCTGACAAATCGTACTAGTACTACATGTCTGTATTGTGCTTTTTCTCACATCATTGTGACAATATTCATTATACATACCTGTAACGAACCAACTATGGTAGGCAAAACCATAAAGGAGCTGCTGAAACAGAGACCTACAGGAAAAAGACAAGAAAGCAAAGTAAGCCTCTTTTAAATCCCTAATTGCAAGCACTAATAACAACCAAAAATTGTATTTATTTATTTATGTATTATTATTATTATTATTTTTATGAAATCAGATCTCAGTTCTTAGAATATTTAAGGAAGGGAACATAATGGAAACGTATCAAACTACATGTCTTCTCATGCTCTCTCTCTATCTTCCTCTTTTGCTTTCTCACCCTCCTCTTTTAAATATATATTTTTTATAATTATTCAAACACACAGACATTCATAACACACTGCTTACCACTAATCCACCATGCTGCCTTTTACGAATATATATATATTTTAAGTTTTATAGCTTTTAAGTTGTAGTATGTTTGTAGTATATTGGTAAACTGAATAAAACTTGTATTATAAAACAGAAAGCAATATAAAACCCTCATGTAAATGAACACATCTAAGATAATAAATAAAAAAATGATAAATTTTTTATAATAAAGCAAAACTTTTGTGATTTTTTTCCTTTGTAAGTATGTATGTAAGCGCATATGCACTGTATAACAGTCTTACGGCATTAATTAGACACTGTGCTGACACTATAAATCAATGTGACACGGCGGACACATCCTGACCCTGGCTAATCGATGGACACTAACAAACACCCATTAAGACGCTAAAATCATTATTGTCGGTTCCTGTTAGTAAAGAAACATAGATGCTGATGTATAACAGGGCTCGGTTCACTTATCTTAAACCTCACATATATTTTTTTTGTTTCATACCATGCAGCTGCTGAAGTCCACCAGGCAACGTTTACCAGGTCTGCAATGGTGGGCTACAAGACAAGAAAGCAGTTTAAGACTGAAACCGTACAGTTCTTAAGGAACATTCTGTCATTAATTCGCTGTCTAAAAGAAATTACCACAAATACTCCTCTAGGTGCGGCACCGGTATTACTGTTAGGCACAGGGCCGCACACAGACTGGAAATCATAAGACTCCATGGAGATGTAGAAGGAGTTGTTGTAGAGGACATGCATCAGAGCTGGGTCCACCTCACTGAAGAACATGCCGATCTTCAAGGAGAAAGTAATGCGGAGCTTTAAGGCCACTGAAAGAGGGTGATAATATTTGTTGGATGTTTTATACATGCATGTGAGCAAAATAGCTTCCTTCTGACCTTGTTCCAGTCTTGATTCTGATTGGACATGATGAGGAAGCCACCGTCATCTATCAGGTAACACAGCAAGTCCTGCACAGGTAGGGCAAGTGTCGGTAAAAGATTACTGCATGATGTATCGTATAAATAAACGTTCTTGTACACTGCCCGATCAAAAAAGTCACCGCCTGGATTTAAATAAGCAAATACGTAAGAGTCTTCCATTGGAGAATTACTGCAGTTATTAATATGTTTCAGCTGGCAACGATTAGTTATTTAAGCCTAACTGATGCAGTGAGTAGCTTCTCATTTCTTATACAACCATGTCAGAAGACGTCTCCTGTGGTCACATTATTGTACATTATTATACAGGCACATTATTGGCCTGAAACTTAACCTGGATTAAGAACTGGAAAGACTCATGAAAAGATCATGAAAACCTGGAAGGATAGTGGTGAACCATCATCTTTAAGGAAGAAACATTTTAGAAGAACATCCTGAATAAGCGTTATAGGAAATCGCTTACTGTATACATGTACGCTTAGAGAAATCAAATTGCAAACCTCAAGGGATTGTGACTAAACAGCTATGTAGCCTCAAGAAAGTGTCTTTTCAGTGAGACTAATTGGAAGAAAAGGCTTCAATTTGGTAGGGAGGAAAAAAAAAGAGAGCATTGGAATCAAACTCTCTTATCATCAATACAAGATCTTGGAGGGAAATTTAATGTGACTAAATGTTGTGCCATTGCATAAGCTTATCAAAACTATGCCACAGCCATAATCAAAGCAGTGCACAAAACATTAGTGTGCGTGACATTTTTTTATTTTGTTTTTGGCTGGTGTGTGTAAACCTGTTATCAGTGAAACCCAGTAAATGATTCTGAGAAAAACTAGAGGGTGTGAACTTACCTCATGGGCCTCGCAGTCCATCTCGCAGCCACTGGTCGGCCCACACTGAGGAACAGAGTTCAAACATATGTATTTTATACGCATAAACTGTAACGCATACCATCAATTCGGTGAATAGAAATTGATCTTAATTTAATAAAAAAGTGACTGTATAAAAAAGATGGCTGTAGTTTGGTGGTTTGTAGATAACTGTTGTAGCTGCCCCATCACATCACACCCCTCAATCACCACTATATGTGGTGTTACTACACCACGTTTATGTCACATACTTTTTAGGAGTTGACACATAGATCAATGCAGAATACACATCTGGAGGAGTGGCTACCACTACTGGAAAGTGTACAAGATTTTAAGACGTTCCAAAATTTAAAAACGTGCAACTATTTGCTAGTAAATACTAAACTGAATTAGACAGCCAAATAAATGTATACACACTTCAGGGAAAGAAAAACTTGAGTACATATTTTAATACTACTGTGAATGTATTTCTATATGCCATATTTTGATACATATACATAATAATAATATTATATTAACATAATATACACCATACTATTTTTCTTTTCCTTGAAGTGTGTATATATGTTTTGGCTGACTCTGTGTAACGGCCAGACTTACCCCAATAAAATGTGTGCATATTCATGTATGTAATATGATGAAAATGAAAGTGCGTGGATGTGTGCATTTTACCATTTGAGAACCCTGTCGAATGTTATCAGTGTGGTTGCTGGCAAGGATCTTAAATTTCGAAGTCCAAGCTTCAAGGTCCAACTTTACACCCACAACTGAAAGAGAGAGAGAGAGGTGCAGCTGAATAAAACTCTGAACAAAGAACATAGAAAGAACAAATAGAACTACAGCTCTTATATTTACTTTTGGATTAAAATGTAAAACCATAAAAAATTAACCAAGACATGTAAAGAAATTCCTCCACACTGGGTGGAACAAGCAATCTGTGTAAGCATGTAAACAGTTTATGAAACAGATAATTAACATAACCCTAAAGTCATCTTGCACAATATACTGTAACTTCCCAACAATTTACTGCTTTTGAATCAAGGAAGCTCCTAAAACTTTATCGTCCTTGAAACAAATTTTCGTGTTCACACGAAACAAACCTCATGTTCACATACCTTTCACTTTATATGCTACTTTGGTAAACAACTGCTTCATAGTTATTTGTCTTTGAATCCAGCCCTGATTGTGTCTCTATTATACCTGAGAATATTCAACACTGCTGATATTATTCTAATGTTGTACTGGATGTTGTAGCACATTAAGAAGATAAATGCAAACTTCATATTTTGTATTATTTTTCCACAACAAAGGAATATTTATGAATCACAACACTAAATGTCTTGTTAACACCTTTCGCATTCAAATATTTATGCTTGGATTTTATTCTGCCTAGAAAATACATGAACACAAACATAAATAAATTCATACCAAAACATTTACATTATATTTGAAATTAACAAGTGTATAAAGAGTTTAATGCTGGTATGCCATCCGGAGTCATTATTAGTGATGGGAGTCAGTAACCATTCCATACTTCATTGATGATCAAGTGATAATCGGTTTAACATAGTTCAATGCTTCATGTTTTGTTTTATTGTCTTTCAATCAAATCCAAATCCAAATTGAACTGCATATAACTACATTACCAAAAGTCTTAGTTGTCATAAGTTTTCCTGCACACTGACTGTCACCCAGAGCGCGTTCACTGTAAGTAATTGTACAACGAAGCAATTCATGCAAATTCTTTTTTGTGTAATTCATGCAAATGCATTCCATGAAAAACTCGTATGAAGTTTCTGCAGTCCCACTGAGCTAAACTGAGTTGGTGTCTTTCAAAGTTATATGGGTATTGAGTACAAATAAAAAAAAAAAATTCTAGTTAAAGATACAGCTATATGACTAGTTCCTGGTTAGCCATATGGCTAGTTCCGGTTAGCCATACACAACCGTAAAGTGAGCATGCGCCGTTATCAAGTATTAAACGCATACATGTTCCTCAGACTTTATGCATGTTTCCGCTATATGGCGGGTGCACAGAAAAAAACCTGCAACACGGCATGGTTAAAGAATTTTTAATGATTAAAACCACATGCGCACAGGAAACCAACTCACATTGACTATAATTGACTTATATTTATAACGTGTAATTATAACATGTTACAAGCCGTAATTTCATAAACTGTAAGATGAAGGTCAGGAATTTACCAGCTGGCTTGATGTTTCTGCTACCCACTGCAATGTCGACAGCTGTACTGACCAGGATGCCAATCGTGTCATTCTCCTGATCCTGGTAGATTGCATTTGCTGGAAAAATAAATCTTCTTAGTTTTGATGGGAATTAGGTTCAATGATTTAATCATCACCAAGAAAAACACACAATATGATAGAAAATCCACATATTAATAATACAAATAACCTGCCTATACAGACTGATTAGTGAATTGTACATGTCTTGCAACTTTTTTTCACCAAAACTTTGTTTTTCATAACTGCAACTTTTCCATAAATACTGAAAATAGCTTAGTGATCTGATGTATTTGTGAATCTTTATTGTGAATCAATTAGGGATTTCAAAAAGCTCCAAGCTTCCTTTAGATTGGATTTGTTCGCCTCACGGCTACGATATGGTGTTTACTCACGGCTACGATATGGCGCTCTAAAGATGTAGCCCTTGTTGTCCAAACTGCGGCGGTAGTAACTGGCATTAAATGGCTCTGGATCCTCCTCCCAGGTCTCAGCAGCTCTGACACACACAACATAAATTAACATAAATTAACAATCTTTGAGATTAAATCCCTAAAATGAACTCTCGCTCCTAAAATGGGAATAAAAACCATATCAGAAATGCCACAAATGACCAAATGATGTGATAAGTGACTGACTTATTGGGAAAGATACGGGTGATGCCTCCATCCGTAGCTGCAAAGACGGCCAAAAATCCATACCTAGCAAACACACACACACACACACACACACACACACACACACACACACACACACACACACCAGTGTAACACAAACAGTAACTTGGAGGTAGTGTGTTATTTGTGCTATTAAATATGAGGTTGTGTTAGAGGTGTAGCTGAATTGCACTAACGTGTTGAGGTCCTTGGTTTTCCACACTTTCTCAACCAACTGTCTGATGATGCCGGTGTCCAGGATCAGGTTATGCAGCAGGAAGTTGTCACCTGGGGTGGACAAATAAGAGATGCAATATCCTATTATGGTAAGAATATTATTTGTCACATGAACTTTTACAGACAGTGATATTCTTTTTTCACACATCCTGCTAAAGTCACACTGCAAATTGTTCTGTGCTTGCCAGGATTTAAAATCTTAGACCTGGACATAGTGTATGAGATTAATTATTTTGTTTTAAAAATTATTCACCCACTCATCGTCTATACCGCTTTATCCTGTATTCACGGTAGTGGGGGGCCTGAACCCGTATCCAGATATAATCAGTATAATTAGGAGGTTTGTGATCAGTGCTTTTTAGCTATAAGGCATTTTGACTGATTACTTTGATTTATACACTCCTTTATCAAATCCTCAATAACTCAAACACGTTGGTGGAGAAATTATGTCGATATTTTTCCGTTTATTGAAATTCCAGAAAATGGAATGCTCCATGGCTCTAAAGACAAAATATTGCCTATGTATCCATGTGTCCACGTAGCATCCGGCACATCGGGCGACAGATACTTTTGTTGTTCAATTTGTGAACACCAATTAGCTTAATCTGCATGTCTTTGTACTGTGGGAGGAACCCCACACCTGGAGGAGGAAACATACCAAGCATGGGGAGAACTTGCTTGAGGAGAACTCCAAGTATCTTGTGGATTCAGTCAGTCACTCAGTGGTCTAATTATGATCAGCGATTTTGTTCATTAGGTAACGCGTTAAAATTTCTTCAGAATCCTTACATTGTTTGGAGTCTGGAGTGACTTTCTCCATCAGAGCGATGAAGTTGTGTAGGAACTCCGTATTGTTGCCAGAAAGTTCCAGTTCTTTGCAGTATTCCCTAAGAAGCAGAAACACACTGTTTAACAGTCACACTACTCACACCTATCTCTAACACCAACACACAGAGGATGGAGTCTTTTTTAAGGGTAACTTAAAAATCACTAATCACTTCACTGTTGCGGTGCATGCCAGCAGCTTTGCAAGTATGTGTTTTGAACAATTTTAATGAAAAACACATTGTTATACACAATATTCACTTAGAGACAACACACCCTGAAACCCAATAAATACAATAAATGTGCAGACACAAGAACATGCACCAAAAATGCAATGGTTTAGCA
This sequence comes from Clarias macrocephalus, assembly GCA_011419295.1. Classification (NCBI taxonomy): domain Eukaryota; kingdom Metazoa; phylum Chordata; class Actinopteri; order Siluriformes; family Clariidae; genus Clarias; species Clarias macrocephalus. The sequence continues at coordinate 26,198 of JAAGKR010008496.1, forward strand.
AGTGTGCACCATGCAACAGCCAAACCAAACTCTGAAAATGAGTCACACACAACAATGGCCCTTATTCATCAAAGCTGCAAATCTGAACGTAGAACAAGTGTATGCAAATTTCACTGATGGTGTTCTTATTCATCACCTTTATCTTTAGTGTTTCTGTATAATCAACCTCATGGCACCTAACGGCCTGAGCAATGACTGACTTGATGTCAAGTAACCAAAATTAACATATGTATCATCAAGTCGGCTTTTCTGAGTGGAATAGCATACTGTATGTAGTGGGGGTGTAAACCTCAGTCTTCAACCATGTCTTGCTTCATATCATAATTGATTCTGCTATAAAAGGTATGACTTGGTTCAGCATCTGACCTACATTATTTTACATCCAGAGTAGCTGTGAATTCATTAATTAAGACTTAAGTCTTAGATCAGCCATTGCCAAACTTAAGAACGCTGCGACCCACTTTGAAATCTGAAAATGTGCCAGTAGGGGTGAGGGGAGAAGGCAGCAGTCGTACTCGCGCACGGTACGAATCAATCGTGCCTAGTGTGAAAGCTGCCCTGAATGCAGACGTACAGCAGCTAACATGGTTTGGTGTCAACTTTTAATTCGTAAATTCGAATGAGAACGAGCAGACGTGTATCTTCATCAGTTCATTAGTCCTTCAGGTTGGTGAAAGGTACATTTGTGTACAAGACACACCATGAAGTACTGACCTGTACTGTACGTGAGTCTTCTAAGGAAGACATGGTGTCAGCCAACTGAACGTGCTACTTCTAAAAATTAAACATTTAGGGCACATCTATGCCTCCTAATGAAGGTTCTGTGAAGGTTTGATCAAGTTCCTTTGAATAGTTTTAGGAGAAGTTATAGACAGATGAAAACTGTGCTGCCGAAGACGCTGATGCGCAGATGCAAATATATTCGTTTGGGCATCTGATCATAAGTGCTTGATTTAATGTTTTTCATTTTCTGCTGATGATATGAAATAAGGATCTGTTTATTTGTTCCGAATGAAAATCTGACTCAAATATAATTAATTAATTAAAAGCCAGCTAGCTGTAAAGAGTTTGATGATGTTAGAAAACAGTTCAGTTTTGTACCTGATTGTGCCTTAACGAGCATTATTGAAAAAGAGCACATTCTCATGTTCATGCCAAAATCAACTCCTTATAGTCCTCTGCATAATTTCATTTTACTGGTTCATTTTTGCAACAATTGCAGAAAAAACATACAGGGTGATGTATGTAAATTATTTGTAGGTTAAGGATAAACTGTGGTGTGTCTAATGCTTATGAAAGAAATGCATCACTCGTGGGCAGGAGCTTGGTTCCATGTGGGAAAAGTTGATTCATCCAAGACGCTCAAATCAACAGAGTTCATGAATCAACTGCAGATTTGTTCCTACGTTATTTCATGCATCCAAACCTTTCACCTTTGATGAATAAACTCCATTTGTCTTTTTTCATGCCGTGAAAAAACAGAAAGGTAATTGACGTTGTAGGGGCACTAGGATTAAAAGACCAGGAGAAAAGAAGCCCTTGAATGTTACTTAATTAAAATCTCCAACACTTGAGGAAGACAGAGATAGACTATACTGAATTAAAAAACACAGCAATACACACCTGGAACACAATGTACACACACACACACACACATTTGAATGATGATTGTTACTATTAGCTACAAGACACCTCGAGGACATAAAGAAGATGGTGTATGTTCGTTTACAGATAAAACATGGACAGCTCAGTCAAGGTGGGCTCAAGCAATTACACAGAACTACCTTGGGGCTATCAACACATGTCCCTCTGACTCAAAAGTGTGTGGCAGGAGAGATTCAAAATCTGCAACAGAAAGGGGGCAAAATTACCCAGGGAAAGCGAGTGAGCAGGGAGGAGAGTCTGGGAGAAAGAGAGAGAGAGAGAGAGAGAGAGAGAGAGAGAGAGAGAGAGAGAAAACAGCAGCTGCTCTTCAACGGGTGCAGGGACGCAGTGGGGGGGACGTTACCATAGCAACACCGAGGAATCACGGGGGAAAGACCAGTATTAGCCAATATGGTGCCTTAGAAGTCTTAGAAGTCTTATCACCGGCGGTCAAAGAATGAGCTGCAATTTCGCAGGCAAACTTTTGTGTGTTGTAGTGAACTCTGAAGCACAAATTGCATGCCAATTTTCAGGTCGTCTGCTGATGCTTTCGCATTGTCGGAGAACTGGCTCAATCCTTCACCACCTGAATGGAGCGAGTTCTCCGACGCGATGCCCACAAAATCTTTCATTTCTGTTCTTTTGTAAACAGGCATCAACATGGCCAATTATTTTGCAGGAAGGTGGGTGAGGCGGGGGTCCTTATGGAGGTATCATTCCTCAGACTGGCACGGTGGACCGGAGGGTGTCGGGGACACAATGGAAGGATGTGCACTGCATTGTGAAAGGTGAGAAACAGGGCAACTCTTAACTCAGAAAAAACTCAATATTAACATGAAAAAAATGCTAGTAAAACTTGGAACTGTTGAAATAAATAAGTGAAATCGCCTACAAGCTGCAATAGTACTGTTTATTCTCATGTCAGCTGTGATTACACTAGTGCCCAGGTAGTATCCCTATCCCAATCACAATGTCGTGCACATCCGGATCGGAATTTCCGAGAAAGTAGGCGATCCGTTGCCGTGGCAGTCTGAGGGGTGATAATGGGGAAAAGGAGTCAAGCTGATGGAAACACGGGGAAGGTGAGGGGAGGTGTTACAGTAAGACGACAAACGCATCAGGAGCTATCGTGCTCCACCACCAAGACGAGACGAGAGGACTTGAAGACAAACCTTTCATTTACTTACAAAAACATATTAAAAAAAAAAACTTTAAACAATACATTAAATATACAAGTGTCTAAACTAATTAATAAACTTGTCCAAAAGCTAAAATGTTTTTTTCAGATTATAGGACATTACATTACTACACTGTTAAAAGTTACAATGCGGGCTATATTTCAAAACCCAGTATAAAGATCACTTTGCATTTTTAACTTTATGTCGACGTGATGTATACCTCAAGCGCAACAATATGTTTCAACAATATTGCTCTATAATCAGAAAGACTTGAGCACAACTTTTATTTTAAAGTGCATTTCGAAAAATTTTTATATTGTGGAAAAAAATAAAACTTGATTTCATTAAAAATGTAATTGAAAAAGTGATTTTATGCATTCTAGATTCAATACATGGAAAGTTAAATATTTTTAGCCTTTCTTTGTTTTCATTTCAATGATCATGTAATTTTCCCAATTTTTTCCCAAAATATTTTCCAATAAAAATAAATCCTGTATAGACTTGTTAGAATATTCCATAAAATCAGAAAAAAATATTTACATTAAAGAAATTCTGAAAAAGTTCATTTATGTTCTCAATGCTTGGTCAGGGATCCCTTTAGTATGAATTACGGCATCAATGCAGCATGGCATGGAGGCAATCATCCTGTGGTATTAATGTAGAGACCATGTCGCTTTGATAGCAGCCTGGGTTGAGTGTTTCCCACCTTCCTCTTCACAATGGCCCATAGATTCTTTATGGGGTTCAGGTCAGGGGAGTTGGCTGCCAATCAAGCACAGTAATGTCATGGTCAAGACTCTACAAACAATAATGGTAGTTTTGGCACAGTGGGAAGGTTCTAAGTCCTGCTGGAAATGGAGATCAGCATCTCCATAAAGCTTGTCAGCAGATAGAAGCAGGAAGTGCTCTAAAATCTCCTGGTAGAGGGCTGCATTGACTTTGGACTTTAGAAAATACAGTGAACCAGTGAACACCAGCAGATGACATGACACCCCAAATCATCACCGACTATGACAACTTCACACTGAAATTGGATTCTGTGCCTCTCCTCTTTTCATCCATTCATTTCATTTGGGTGTCGATGATGATGTTCTTGACAATTGTCAAGGCAGCAACCTTCCTGATGTGTGTGACGAACTACAGTAGACCAAGAGATACATGGTATTTTGCTGTACAGATAGTAATTCATTCAAACTTCAAGTATTTTGAGATACTGGATTTTTAATCGTCATGATTATGCTGTAAGCCATAATCATCAAAATGAAAACAAAAGACGGCTTGAAATATTTCACTTTCCAAGTAATGAATCTATAACATATGAGAGTTTCACTTTTAAATTAAATTCTGGGAAGAAAAAAAGTTTTTCACAATACTGAAATTTTTCGAGATGTACTGGCTACTTTTCACCATTCTGGACCATAACTTTTGATTTAAACCCATCAACGCTGTGAGATAGGCAGTCACCCTCTTTGTGATTATTAAACTGATCAAAAGCTACTGTTTGGTGTGTTGGTTAGCCACTAACACATTCCGACCACAGACATTCCAGTTTATAAAAGGCAGAATATATTGGGAACATGCATTAACCTCGACCTGAAACAATGCTGAATGTCGAAGTCTTCCCAGTTACCATGCAAACCGCATGCGACATCAATGAGACATAATCGGAGGATGTGTGTCCTATCTGGCATGTACTTAACTAAACTACACAGCATCAGAAAAGCACCTCTAAAATATCTGACGATATACTGACTTGTACTGACAACTGCACGTTCCGTTAAACAGCACTTCATATTTTCAACAGTACAACCCTTAAACAATAAAACGTTATTTGAACCGATCAAGCAAAATAGACAGTTTCAGCTATTCTTACTGCTTTTCTACTTTGTGAAACTCGGGGTGGGAATACCTTCGAACAGGGTAGAGAGAGTAAAATAGAAGAGACAGAAAGAGAAAATTGCCCAGGAGGTAGTGAGATCTGACATCTTTTTTCTTTTTTGATATGTGCAGAACTTTTTTTTTTTTTTT
>JAAGKR010008497.1:1662-12805 GCA_011419295.1 Clarias macrocephalus
TGTGTGTTTGTGAATGCACACACAGTGTGTGTGTTTGTGTGTGAAACTTAACAAGAAATCTCCCTAATGACACTCAAGCAAGCGTGCATACCAACGGAATCACTGCTGTAAAGTAAAAATAAAACAAATTAACCTGCACTTTACCTTTAAAAAGAATTGCAACAGAGCTGTCACGAGCGACCGAGGGGAACCATTGGTGAAGTGATGAAGGGTTCGAGCTGGGAGATGTGGAATACCGGGTGGATCCGGAGCGCCGCAGCCAGCTGGAGCCGGTAGGTGACAGGATTGATACAGAGGGTGATGCAATATGGACCAATGAACCTGGGTGAGAGCTTTTTGGATTCAGTGTAGAGGTGTAGGTTCTTTGTAGACAGCCATACCTTGTCACCTGTGTGGTACAATCGTCCCGCAGGGTGTCGACGTGGCTTGAATCCAGGACCGTCGACACCTTCGGACCAACTGTTGGGCCGAGGGTACTTCAACCTCCGGTTCTTGATGTTTGAACATCGGAGGCTGGAAACCCTGGCATACCTCAAATGGGCTCAACTTCGTGGCGGAGGAGACGTGGAGGTTGTGAGAAAGTTCTGCCCAGATGAGGTAGCGGGCCCAGGAGCGCTGTCGGTCGGCAATGAAACATCTCAGGTAGCGCTCCAGTTGTTGGTTGGCCCGTTCCATTTGACCATTAGTCTGGGGATGTTAGCCCGAGGAGAGACTGCAGGTAGAATTGATCAGACGGCAGAAGGCCTTCCAGAACCGTGCAGTGAACTGGGGCCCCCTATCCGAGACGATGTCCTTTGGGAACCCATGCAGACGAACTACGTGCTCTAGTATCAGCTGTCTTTTTAGCTGACAGGAGTCCGGTGAGGGCCACCAGGTGCACAGCTTTGGAGAACCGATCCACTATGGTCATGACAACGTTCTTTCCCTCGGAGGCCGGCAGGCCCGTGATGAAATCAACAGCAATGTGCGTCCAGGGTCGACGAGGAACTGGGAGTGGTTGGAGCTCCCCTGGTGTGGGTTGGTTGGAGGTCTTGGCCCTGGCGCACACTGGGCATGCCTGGACAAATTCCTCAACGTCCTTGGCCATTGAGGGCCACCAGAAGGCGCGCTGGATGTACTGAAGGGTGCGCTGCATGCCTGGGTGCCCTGACAGCAGCGAGGAATGACCCCACTGGATGACGTCGGCCTTGATGTTCCCGGGTACGTAGAGTCGTCCAGGCGGCACACCTGCCGGTTCAGTCTCCGTGGCTTGTGCCTGGCGAACCCTCGTCTCCAGTTCCCAACGGAGCGGGGCGATGATCTTGGAGGGTGGCAGGACAGACGCGGGGTCCACCCGGGGGACGTCCCCCTCATGTTGTCGAGAGAGGGCGTTGGCCTTGATGTTCTTTGACCCCGGGCGGTAGGATATGTGGAAATTATAATGCTCGAAGAACAGAGCCCACCGCGCCTTCCTTGGGTTGAGCTGTTTTAGGTTTTTGATGGAGATGAGGTTTTGGTAGTCGGTCCAGACAATAAACGGTTCTCTGGCGCCCTGGAGCCAGTGTCGCCATTTCTCCAATGCCCACTTTATGGCCAGCAGCTCGCAGTCCCCTACCCCGTATCGCTGCTGAGTGGGGTCAAATTTTTTGGAGAAGAAACTACAAGGGTGTAGTTTCTTGTCTGGACCCCGCTGAGAGTGAACAGCTCCAGCGCCCACCTCTGAAGCGTCCACCTCCACAACGAACTGTTAGTTAGCATCTGGATGGAGGAGAATTGGAGCGGTGGTGAATCGATGGCAAAGCCTGTGGAAGGCGGTGATGGCAGTGGAGTTGAGTTGAAAGTGATGAGGTGATGGGCGAGTCAGAGCGGTTAAAGGTGCTGCGACTGTACTGTAGTCCCGGATAAAGCGACGATAGAAGTTCGCAAACCCAAGAAACCGTTGAAGTTGTCTGAGAGTCTTGGGTAGGGGCCAATGACGTACAACCTCCAGTTTTTGTGGGTCCATGGCCACACCCTGGGACGAGATGACAAAACCCAGGAACGTGGTGGAGCGCTTGTGAAAAGCGCACTTCTCCAACTTACAGTACAGTCGATGGGCGAGCAATCTCTTGAGGACCGCCCTGACGTGTTGGACGTGCTCTTCGGCAGTGCGGGAGTAGATGAGGATATCATTCAGGTAGACAACTACCCATCATCCCAACATGTCCCGGAGCACGTTATTAATAAAGCTTTGAAAAGCTGCTGGAGCATTACAGAGTCCGAAGGGGATGACTAGGCTTTTGTAATGTCCAGTAGGGGTAGTAAACGCTGTCTTCCACTCATCGCCCTCTCTAATACGCACCAAGTTGTAGGCGCTCCGGAGGTCCAACTTTGTGAAAATGGTGGCACCAGAGAGGGTGTCCAGGGCTGAATTGGTAAGAGGCAGCGGGTGTCGATTCTTTATGGTGATGTTGTTTAGTCCCCGATAATTGACACAGGGACGTAATTCGTCCAAACTCTTCTTTACAAAGAAAAATCCCGCGGCGGTGGGCGGACGACACATACTCCTCCATCGTGGAGCGGAACCCGGCTGGATCTCAATCGCCAAGTCACAGGGGCAATGAGGAGGAAGGTGGGTGGCGCGTCTCTTACAAAAGACCTCAGCCAGGTCCCGATATGCAGTGGGGATCGACATCGGGGACCTCGGACTCCCTAGAGCACGTCCCAGCCGGCGCCCGTAGGCAGAGTTCGAGGCAGGTCGGCCCCCATTGTAGGATCCGGTTTTGAGACCAGGAGATGAGAGGGTCGTGTTGGAGCAGCCATGGATATCCGAGGATGATGGGTGGCGAAGAGATGGAGGTGAGGTGAAAACGGATTGATTCTTGGTGTTGACCAATGGTGAGGGTGATGGGTCGAGTCTGGGTGGTGATAGGGCTGGTGGAAAGGGGCCGACTGTCTACGAATGTTATTCGTACGGGCTGGGATAACGCCTCAGTCTCCACCCCCAATCTTTTGGCGTAGGAGGAGTCAATAAAGTTTCCGGCGGCACCGGAGTCGATGAACGCGGAGCTTTGGACTCGTTTGTGGCCAAATTGGAGGCTGAACCATGAGACGCGAGATGCTGGGTGTGGTGGTGGCAAGATGGAGGTGACCCGGTGAGCTGCCCCCCTGATTCACCGGGCCTGGTCGTTTCCCGGGTGAGGGGCATATCGCTCGATGATGGGCTACTGACCCACAATAGGCGCAGAGTCCCTCCCTGAAACGTCGTTCTCTCTCTGCAGGGTTCAAGGAGGCGCGTCCTAATTGCATGGGTTCCCCGGCTCCCGTGTTAACCATGGCAGGAGGTGGAGACCCGGCAGACGCCCGAACGGTGGTGGTGAAAGCTGATGATCGGGGCGTGGAAAGTGAGAAGAGGGGCGTGATGGGCGGCAGGGTCCGGGGAGCTGGCTTCAGGCGAGCAAGCAAGCGCTGGTCGATCCGGAGGGCGAGCTGGACCAGACCCTCCAGGGTAGCTGGAAGCTCTCGCCTGGCGAGCTCGTCCTTGATGCGAGACGCCAGTCCTTCATAGTAAGCCGTCCGGAGGGCGGCATCCCCCCAGGTGGTCTGCACGGCGAGGGTGCGAAAGTCTGCAGTGTAACAGCTCACGGGCGACCCACCCTGCCGCAGATGGTACAGTTTGCTGTCGATCTCCACCTCAGCAACAGGATGCTCAAAGGTCAGCTTTAATTGGCGGGTGAACTCTTCATATGAGTAGGCCGTATCTGAATCTGACCTAAGAACCGCCGTGGCCCACTCAGCTGCCTGCCCGGACAGCAGCGAGATGAGGAGTGCAACGCGCAGTCTGTGGAGTACCTGGTGGGATTGAATTGAACAAGATCCAAAGATGTTAAAAACACACTGCACTTCCCATCTGTGCCATCCCATTTATCCGGTAAGGCTATGAACACATCAGAAGAGGAAAGGGGGGGGGGGGGCAACAGCCAGCTGAACAGCTGCCTCGCGGAGGGTCGCGTTCTCCTGCCGTAGCTCCGCCACCTCGCGGCGCAAAACCGCGACATCTTGGAGCTCCTTACGGAGAAAAGCAACTTCACCATGAAGCTTATTGATCAGCTCGGCATGCTGGTCAACCACACCGCAGAGACGGACAAACTCCGCTGGGTCTACTGCTTTGGGCTCAGTCATTCTGTCACGAGAGACCAAGAGGAGAAGACAAAAACCTTAGCAGGTAGACCCAAACGCGGAAGTAGTGCAGGCAGGATAACCATGCGTTTAATCTCAAAACTCTCTTACTCGAAGAGCAAGGATTTACACAAATAAACTCGCGTTCTAGCGACACACACTCAATTGAGGAAGCAAACCGAATTGGTGAGTACTCACGTGAGAATCGGTAACGCATCGGCGAAGGCATAAGTTGAACTCAATGACTGAGCGATGTTTCCATCTTGTTTCCTTTTATGCTTTCCTGAAAGCGCGACCGTCTTGCTTCCGGGTCCTCGTGCCGGTCGCGAAGTGAGTGTGCATGACAAGAGCAGTGTTTCCATTAGAGGTATGCACTAACCGAATCAGTGCAGGCTGACAGAGAGAGAGAAAGAGAGAGAGAAAAGGGGTCTTTAACCTCTCTAATGATAATTGCCTTTGCTTTAAACACGACACACATGTTATAATAAACTGTACATATTATATGTAATTCATATTGCTTACATTATAGGGGTATAGGAGTATATTCTCAGATTCAGCCAAATGTTGCAAAAGTCATAATATGCCCCAAATGGATAATGACCCAAACATTAAGTAAAAGCTACCTAAGGAAGAGATGTGGGTCATTCTTAAAAGAAATCTAAATATCTTTACATGCAAATAAAGCATGTACAGCTGTACAACTCACTCTCTTTACTTGCAATTTCACTCTTGTGATAACTCTCATAATCTCACACAAAACTATTGGCAACCTTTCAAAATTGTGGATAAATAAGATTGTTTCAAGCATGTGATGCCCCTTTAAACTCACCTCTGGCAAGTAACAGGTGTGGGCAATACAAAAATCACACCTGAAAGTAGATAAAAAGGAGAGAAGTTCACTTAGTCTTTGCATTGTGTGTCTGTGTGTGCCACACTAAGCATGGACAACAGAAAGAGGAAAAGAGAACAGTGTGAGGACTTGAGAACCAAAATTGTGCAAAAAATATCAACAATCTCAAAGTCCATCTCCAGAGATCTAGATTTGCCTTTGTCCACAGTGTGCACCATTATCAAGAAGTTTGCAACCCATGGCACTGTAGCTAATCTCCCTGGGCGTGACAAAAATTGATGAAAGGTTGCAACATACGATAGCATAGTCCGGATGGTGGATAAGCACCCCCAAACAAGTTTCAAAGAAATTCAAGCTGTCCTGCAGGGTCAGGAAGCATCAGTGTTGACGTGAACTATCCATCGACATTTAAATGAAATGAAACGCTATGGCAGGAGACCCAGGAGGACCCCACTGCTGACACAGAGACATAAAAAAGCAAGACTACAGTTTGACAAAATGTACTTGAGTAAGCCAAAATCCTTCTGGGAAAATGTCTTGTGGACAGATGAGACCAAGATAAAGCTTTTTGGTAAAGCACATCATTCTACTGTTTACCGAAAACGGAATGAGGCCTACAAAGAAAAGAACACAGTACCTACAGTCAAATACTATATGGTGGCGGTTCAAAGATGTTTTGGGGTTGTTTTGCTGCCTCTGGCACTGGGTGCCTTGACTGTGTGCAAGGCATCATGAAATCTGAGGATCTCAGTGTCAGAAAGCTGGGCTTGCGTCCAAGATCATGGGTCTTCCAGCAGGACAATGACCTCAAACATACCTCAAAAAGCACCCAGAAATGGATGGCAACAAAGCGCTGGAGAGTTCTGAAGTGACCAGCAATGAGTCCAGATCTAAATCCAGATGGAGTCCAGATGGAGCAGTTTGCAAAGAAAGAGTGGTCCAAAATTCCGGGTGAGAGGTGTAAGAAGCTTATTGGTGGTTATAGAAAGCGACAGTTATTTTTTCCACAAGGTATGCAACCAAATATTAAGTTAAGGGTGATAATAATTTTGTCCAGCCTGTTTTTGGAGTTTTGTGTTACATTATGTGAAATTAGCTTTTTTTTCCTCCCATTTTTGTTTTGTTCCAATACACACAAAGAGAATAAACATGTGTATAGTAAAGCATGTGTTAATGCAGTACTTTTCTGTGAAATATACTTTCAGGGGTGCCAACAATTTTGGCCACAGTATGCATGGAGACCCACAAATACCTTCATGCGATGAGATCAACAAAACAGACGCGGAGCACCAGGATGAGTCAGACAGGTCCAGAGGGCAGAGGGGGTCTGGATCACTGGCAGCTCAGGAGAGGCATGTGTAGCTTGACATAGAGAGACAGTGAGAGAGAGAGAGAGAGAGAGAGAGAGAGAGAGAGAGAGAGAGGGAGAAGAGAAGTATGGTCACAAGGTATATAAGGTGAATGTATATGCAGAGTGCAAGCAGGGACTCCGGCAGGACTAGCTATAACAGCATAACTAAAAGAGAGAGCCAGAAGGAACCACAATCATTAGGGCACCCTGGAATATAAAGCAACCAGTCACTCCACCGTCAACAACCTTGAACAACAAGACTGGGATCAATGAGACAATGAGACTAAACATTCCAGTTCACCATAACATTCCATGTTCATGAGTTCCCAGATATGCTCCTTTACCTAAGGCAAATCTATATACAAAAATGCTTTGTTAAATAAATAAGTTTTTAGCCTAAACATTGAGACCGTATTTGAGTTCCAAACATTAATTGGAAGGCTATTCCATAACTTTGGGGATTTATAAAATTTTTTTAAAAAGCTCAGCCACCTGCTGTAGTTTTCATAATATGCGGTACTAACAAGCAGCCTGCATCCTTTGATTGGGGTAGGTGTGGTGGATCGTAAGACACTACTGCGTTCACTCAGGTACTGCGGTGCAGGACCATTTAATGCTTAAGTAGTATTTCAAAATGGATGCAAAATTTCACTCGGAGCCGATGCAGTGTGGATAAGATAGGGGTGATGTGCTCGTATCTTCTGGTTATAGTGCAGACTCATTGCTGCATTCTGGACTCTGAAACATGTTTATGCACCTAGTTGAACAACCAGACAGAAAATTTTTACAATAGTCCAATCTAGGTGATAACAGCATGAGCTAATTTTTGTGCATCGTTTAGTAACAGTATATTCCTTATCTTGGCAGTTCTGTTGAGATGCTATCCAGATAATATTATAATAATTAATATTATAAAAATAATATAAAGAATGCTATTCAGATGATATTTTCTACATGAGCTTTAAATGAAAGATTAGAATCCATAATCTCACCAATGTCTTTGATGAATAGGAAAGGCCATTCAGAGTTATTGTGTGATCAAAAAGCTTACTTCTAGCTGCATGTGGTCCTAGTACCAAAACTTCTTTCCTGTCAGGATTAAGCAGAAGAAAGTTAATTAACATCTTTTAAGTCCTTTATACAGTACATTGCTGAAATTTATTAAGATGACTTTTCTCATCTGGCTTTGCTGAGACATATAACTGTATGCCATCTACATAACAGTGAAAACTAATACCATGCTTATGAATTATGTTGCCCAGAGGAAGCATAAAGAAAATAACAGTGGGCCTAACACTGTACCCTGAAAGAACAATTTTAAGTGTATTAAGTATACTCTTGTATACTAAAGTAGAACAACTTTAAGTATACTTAGTATACTTAAAGTATATGGCTGTGAATGTACTAATGTACATACATACCTGTTAGTAATTAGTGAAATTTAAGTATATCTGTAATGTATTATAAGTACATTACAGAACTTTTAACTGCGTTACAAATACACGAGTAATATACCATAAATATATTCTTATCGCAGCAATAGCATGCTGTTATACTGGCCAATTCCAAATACTAAAAATTACACTTTGTAGTTAATAAAAATATACTTTTATTATACCATACAGTAAACACAGTCTTCTATAATACTGTACTGCAAATGTGTTAACAATACACTAAAGTTGTTTAGGATAATTTACAAATGCTGAATGCATTTTCTACACTATAACAAGCCAGAAAAATATGGAGGTGCAAGGCGACAGTGCTAACCACTACACCACCATGCCACCTACAAATAAACTATAGAACTGTTTTTTAAGAATTATTTTTTTGTAACCTGCAAATTAAATCTGTTGAACTCATTAATAAAATCTGCCTTGTCATTACTGATGTGTTTCAAACTTGAAACTTGGTTAGCACTGTCGCCTTGCACCTCCATATTTTTCTGGCTTCATTTATCATTTACAAACACACTTGCAAAGAGAAAAAAAGGATTGGCAAAGCTGGCTTGACTTTACCAGATGATTTAAGCCTGCACAATAACCTACGATAAACACTGGCATGCATGACAATACATATTACCATGGTTTAGTGATTGCATGTAATTGCACCTGCTTTAAAAGAGTGTGAGGAGTGATATAGTATTATCAAAAGAGATATCAATATTAACATTAACATATTTACATTGACACCTAAAAGCTAACAAACATGATTAAGAGAAAATCGCATGCCCGCATGTGTGAGAGAGGGAGAGAGAGAGAGATTCACAATCATACTGTCACGAGCAACCGAGCAAATAAACACGCGAGCAAGGAGGTGCAGGTTCTTTGTGGACAGCCACACTTTGTCACCTACGTGGTACAATCGTCCCGGAGGGTGTCGACGGCGATGTTGCGTTGTGTAACGGGTGTTGGTACGTTGGATTGCTTCCTTGGCTAGGACCCACGACCGTTGACACCTGCGGACCAACTGTTGGGCCGCGGGTATCTCAACCCCCGGTTCTTGATGTTCGAACATCAGAGGTTGAAAATCCTGGCATACCTCAAAGGCACATAACTTGGTGGCGGAGGAAACATGAAGGTTATGGGAAAGTTCAGCCCAGGTGAGGTAGCGGGCCCAGGAGCGCTGGCAGTTGGCGACGAAGCATCTCAGGTAGCGCTCCATTAGTTGGTTGGCCCGTTGCGTCTGACCGTTAGTCTGAGGATGGTAACCTGATGAGAGACTGCAGGAATTGATCAGACGGCAGAAGGCCTTCCAGAACCGTGCAGTGAACTGGGGCCCCCTGTCCAAGACGATGTCCTTGGGGAACCCATGCAGGTGGACTACGTGCTGTAAAATCAGCTTGGCTGTCCTTATAGCTGACGGGAGTCCAGCGAGGGCCACCAGGTGCACAGCCTTAGAGAACCGATCCACAATGGTCAGGATGACATTTTTTTCCTCGGTGACCGGCAGGCCCGTGATGAAGTCGATGGCAATGTGTGTCCAGGGCCGGCGGGGAACAGGAAGCGGTTGGAGTTCCCCGAGTGTTGGTTGATTGGTGTTCTTGGCCCTGGCACACACTGGGCACGCCTGATTGAACTCGGCGATGTCCTTGGACATAGATGGCCACCAGAAGGCACGTAATGTAAAGTGCACTGCGTGCCTGGGTGCCCCGATAGAGGGGTGGAATGTCCCCAATGGATGCCTTCAGTTCTGGTGTTCCTGGGTACATAGAGTCGTCCAGGCGGCACACCTGCCAGTTCGTTCTCTGTGGCTTGTGCTTGGTGAACCCTCGTCTCCAGTTCCCAGTGTAGTGGGGCGATGATCTTGGAGGGGGGAAGAACAGGCGCAGGGTCCGCCCGGGGGGTGTCTTCCTCGTGCTGTCGGGCAAGGGCGTCCGCCTTGGTGTTCTTCGGCCCCGGGCAGTATGAGAGATGGAAATCATAATGTTCCAAGAACAGAGCCCACCGCGCCTGCCTTGGGTTTAGCTGTTTGAGGTTCCGGAGGGTGATGAGATTCTGGTGGTCGGTCCAGACGATAAACGGCTCCCTGGCGCCCTGGAGCCAGTGTCGCCATTCCTCCAATGCCCACTTTATGGCCAGCAGCTCGCGGTCGCCTACCCCGTATCGCTGCTGAGTGGGATGAAATTTTTTTAAAGGGTGTAGCTTCTGGTCTGGACCTCATTGGGAGAGAACAGCCCTGGCACCCACATCCAAAACGTCCAACTCCTCAATGAACGGTTTGTTTGCATCTGGATGGAGAAGAATCGGGGTGGTGGTGAATCGATGGCAGAGCTCATGGAAGGAGCGGTAGAGTTGAGTTGGAAGTGATGAGATGATGGCCGAGTCAGAGCAGTTAATGGTGCTGCAACTGTACTGTAGTCCCGGATAAAACGACGATAGAAGTTCGCAAACCCGAGAAACCGTTGAAGAGTTTTGGGTAGGGGCCAATGACGTACAACTTCTAGCTTCTGTGGGTCCATGGCCACACCCTGGGACGAGATGATAAAACCCAGGAACGTGGTGGAGCGCTCGTGAAAAGCGCACTTCTCCAACTTACAGTACAGCTGGTGAGCGAGCAGTCTCTTAAGAACCGCTCTGACGTGTTGAACATGTTCTTCAACGGAGTGAGAGTAGATAAGGATATCGTCCAGGTAGACGAATACCCATCGGCCCAACATGTCTCGGAGAACGTTGTTGATGAAATGTTGAAAAGCTGCTGGTGCATTACAAAGACCAAATGGAATGACTAAAGTCGCGTAATGTCCAGTGGGGGTGATGAATGCCGTCTTCCACTCATTGCCCTCTCTGATACGCACCAAGTTGTAGGCGCTCCGGAGTTCCAACTTTGTAAAAATGGTGGCACCAGAGAGGGTGTCCAGGGCAGAGTTGGTAAGAGGCAATGAGTGTCGGTTTTTTTTGGTGATATTGTTGAGCCCTCAATAGTCCACACAAGGACATAGTTTACAAATAAAAATCCCGCGGCGGCGGGCGAGGAGGAGGGTCGGATAGTGCCTTGGCGGAGGGCTGAGGATACATACACCTCTGATACATACACATCGCCCGCGTCTCGGTGGTGGAGAGAGAGTACAGATGGCCGCGGGGGGGGGGGAACAGAACCTGGCTGAAGCTCAATGGCCAGGTCGTAGGGGCGATGAGGAGGAAGGTGGGTGGCACGTCTTTTACAGAAGACTATTGATGTCAAGTCAAGTCAAGTCAATTTTATTTATATAGCGCTTTTAACAATTGACATTGTCGCAAAGCAGCTTTACACAATAAAAAGAAGTAAGTCTGTATGCAATGTGTATGAATCAAAATGATAAGATTGTC
>JAAGKR010008497.1:13283-30496 GCA_011419295.1 Clarias macrocephalus
CTTATGTCCTGCACACACTGCTCAATTTTAGCAAACTGGTTTTTCTCATCTGGTTTTGCTGAGACATATAATTGTGTGTCATCAGCATAACAATGAAAACTAATACCATGTTTACGAATTATGTTGCCCAGAGGAAGCATGTAAAGGGAAAAAAGCAGTGGGCCTAAAACTGAGCCCTGTGGAACACCAAACTCCACTTGAGAACATGAGGACATCATGATGTCGACATCAGGGGCGTCGGACTCGCTAGAGCACGTCCCAACCGGTGCCCGCAGGCAGAGTTCGAAACAGGTCGGCCCCCATTTGAGGATCCGGTTATGAGACCATGAGATGAGAGGATCATGCTGCAGAAGCCAGGGGTGTCCGAGGATGATGGGTGGAGAGGAGATGGAGGTGAGGTGAAATCGGACTGTTTCCTGGTGTTGGTCGATGATGAGGGTGATGGATCGAGTCTGGGCGATGATGGGGCTGGAGGAGAGGGGCGACCGTCGACAGATGTAATTCGAACTGGCTGGGATAACGCTTCAGTCTCCAACCCCAATCTTTTGGCATATGAAGAGTCAATAAAGTTTCCCGCAGCACAGGAGTCTATGAACACATAACTTTTGACTTGTTTGTGGCCAAATTGGAGGTGTACCTGAACCGTGAGACGAGAGACGCTGGACGTGGTTGCGGAGAGATGGAGGGAGCCTGGGCATTTCCCAGGTGAAGAGGGCAGATGGCTCTATGGTACACCCCTGAACCACAATAGGCACAATATCCCTCCCTGAAGCATCATTCTTGCTCAAGAGCGTTCAAGGAGGCGCGTCCTAATTGCATGGGTTCCCCGGCTCCGGTGTCAACCATGGCAGGAGGTGGAGATCCGGTGGGTGCCCTAGCGGTGGTAGTGAAGGCTGGTGGTCGGGATGTGGCGTGGGAAAAAGATGGCGTGATGGGCGGCAGTGTCCGGGGGGCTAGCCTCGGACGGGAGAGCAGGCGCTGGTCAATCCGGAGAGCGAGCTGAAACAGTCCCTCCCTGATGAACTCCCGTCCGGCGAGTTCATCTTTTATGCATGAAACCAGTCCCTCGTAGTAGGCCGTCCGGAGGGCGGCGTCTACCCAGGTGGTCTGCACGGCGAGAGTACGGAAATCTGCGGTGTATCGACTCATGGACGGGTCATCCATGAGTCGATACACCACAGATTTCCGTACTCTTGCCGTGCAGACTACCTGGGGAGACTGCCGCAGATGCCACAATTTCATATCGGTCTCCACCTCAGCAGCAAGATGTTCAAATGTTAGCTTTAGGTGACGGGTGAATTCTCCATATGAATAAGCGGTGTCTGAATCTGATCGGGGAACCGCCATGGCCCACTCAGCTGCCTGCCCAAATAGGAACAAGACGAGAAGCGTAACGCGCAGTCGGTCTGTGGAGTATCTGGTGGAATTGAACTCAAACACAAGATCCAACGCGGTTAGAAAAACAATGCATTTCCCATCTGTGCCATCCCACTTATCCGGTAGAGCTATGAAAACATCAGAAGAGGAGGGGGGTGCCGCTGCGGCGGGCGTGGCAACAGCCGATTGAGCAGCCACCCCGCGGAGGGTCGCGTTCTCCTGCCGTAACTCCCCCACCTTGCGGAGCATAAAGTAGATTTGTCAACAGACTTTATTATGAAATTAACAGGAATGATGAAACCACAGATATCAGTTTAAAACATTTATATTGTGCACCAGACTTTAACATGTAGTATCTTTTAGTTGTGTTTAATCATGACTGTTTTCCTTAAAATATCAGATTGTTAATTTTGTCATTACTTCCATCTTCATTTAATATGAGGATTTTTGGCTGCCAAATGCTGCCAAACAGGTATGGAGGTGATACAAAATAATAAGGACTCCATAAATGGGCATTAAAATCAATAATGACTTTTTTATTAATAAACGGTATGAAGGGCGCTTATGAATTGATACTAAGGCATTAACGAGGCACTAATGTCTAGAGGGACAGCAGAAATTTTTTAATATGCTCCAATTTTCCTCTTAACAACAACGTCGCTGAATTCACATCACCAAAAAGGATGTAAGAAGCCGTTACTGTCCTATACCGAGCTCTCCAGTGGTCATAACGTATTTGCATTAGTCTAGATTCGGGAGCATGTTCTGCTCTGTGGAATGGGGGCCTAAAAGTAAAGAGCGGCAAGGAAAAAAACAAATTCAAGCCTCCGAGTGGCACAGTGGTAAAGTGCTCGCTCTATCATCTGGAGATCGCGAGTTCGATTCCCGGATGATGCTGTAACCTCTCGCAGCCGGAGGTCCGATTGACTGAGCTCTCTCAGAGGGGAGGGATGAGAGGTACTTAGTGCTCCCACATTAATCGTGGCATGTTCTGCTCTGTGGAATGGGGGCCTAAAAGTAAAGAGTCTTTGAGAGTCTTTGAGCTCAAGCAAGCGGAGGGAGCGGATAATGCTGTCCTCTGAGAGTGTTCAGTTCGAAAAAATGCGGTCGGTGGCCGTCATGTGGTTCGGAGGAAACATGTGATAGACTACTGAGTGGCAGTAGTAGCCTTAATGTGGGAGGAATTGGACACAACGGAGAAAATTGGGGAAAAATCCAAAAAAAACAAAAAATTATTCAAAGCACAGAGCTAAACAAACACCTGCAATGTGTTTGTGTTGTATCCTACAGTCAGGTTGTGTGCAATCCATAATCAAAGGATTCTGAGCATGTAAATTGGGAGTCAAACTGGTTCGTGGTTCGGGTTATAGAGCGCACCAAGCAATGTAATATTACTTATAAGAGCCCTTATCCAGGGCTTTTGGGGGGCTCTTAAATAAACATGCCGCCAGGTGCATCATGTTCACGTTGATTGTGTCTGAGCCTTTCCCCTGGAGAACCTTTCGTTACCATCCCAGTAGCCCTGGCCATTAGAAGGAGCAATGGGGGTTGGGCACTCTTAGAAGGCCCTTTGGGGCCATTAGAAGGAGTACTGGTGCAGGAGGCGCTGGGAGTTGGGGTTGGGTACCCTTAAGAATGCTTAGGGTGCACTGACACCCTCTAGTCGAGAAGAATGAGTCAGCTAGTTAATGCGGGTGTTGTATAGTTGTAGCGAGGGAAACCCCAGCACTACTCTCTGTAGAGAGTATTACCAGAATCATGATTTGCTCGGAATGACGTGCGAGCCATAGTGTGACTGGGACAGTCCATTGTGTCATGGACCCCAACTTAATTGGCTGGCCGGCCAGGGAGACCAACGGGATAGTGGAATGAAGTGGGCTAACTGGTATTTCCAGTGCCTGCGCTAGCCTCCCATCAATTCATTTTCCATGATCTATTAGTGAGCACTGCAGGATGAAGGCATTGCACCTCTCTGGTTCAAATATGGCTGTAGAGTGGGTAGTTGAGTTTCGGCCACTGGCTTATGCAGAGGGTCTGAGGGGGTCAACAAATAGGAGTGGGTGAGAGTGCTTATGATACGCAAAGGAAGACCAGCATTATAACTCTCCAATTATTCCAGCCAAACAGAGACTAGAGTATGGACTATACCAGCCAATCAGAAACTAGAGGCAGGCAGATTCAGATTGTTTTCGTATTGGCTCCCCAGTCCTCCGCTTCTAGTTTGAATTCACGGCTGGAAGCTGCATCAATGCTCCTGAAACATACAACTCGTTTTATTTAAACTGAATTACAGTTGAATTTGTTTAAATTAATATGAAGCTAATGTTTCAGATCAGGTTTACTTTGTTTTGTTGTTATTAAACAGATATTCAACCAACAAATATTCCACAAACTGCACCAGGTATGTTTTGCAAATAACAAGTAATCATCCATTTTGATAATCAATTATCTGAGACATTCTGTTATTAATTGATGTGAAATGTTACAGTTGTCATGTTGCTGGAGTGAAAATCTTTCAAATTGGCTCTAACAGTCTATATTAGCTTAGTACATTTTTTATTAAAATGGTTAGTTAGATTCACACAGTTGCATTTTGCTGTGCAGGCCAAGTAGACTGTCTTTCTGGTCAGATGAACATTGCCATCAGTAGATCATATATGGACTCACTTGGCTACAGCTGGCATGACCTTTACTTGGGTGACCAAAACTGCAAAGCCTCAATCAACAACGAGTACATCACCTTCAACTTCCCACTTCATAGCTGCAACACCTGGAGGAAGGTAAGACTACGTTTCACATTGCTGTTAAACTAGTTATCAATTGTACAACAACAAATAGCCATATCCAGAGTTGAGTTACAAATGTTTAGTGAGGAGTAAATATCAAAATTGCTCACATTGTTTCTTTGTTGGCAAAGCGACTCAGCACAGTGCCATAGACACCACATCGTTAGACCGTTAGCTAGAAGTTTGACGGTGTAGTTGCCAGCACACAAGTATAAATTCTCACAATGGTGTAGGCCACTTTTGTAACCTATTAGGCATAAGCATAAATCAGGCTCCATAAATGGTGGCTTTTACATGGACATGGTTTCATGGGTAGGATCTTGGTATGAGCTGGAACTTATTAATCTCAAAATTATAAGAGATAGTTTATAACTAGCAGGACTATATACTTGTAAATTACAAAATGAAATAAGATTTATATTTAAATCCTGCAGACATATCAAGTTGATAATAGTTAATAGATAATAGTGAAAATGAGCAAATGATTACACTGTATAGTTGAAACTGAAAGGCAGGTAGAAACTAGAGGGGTGCAGATGGTTGTAGACCACAGGATTGCAGGATAAGGTGATCTCTTAGATAGAAGAGTGGGTGTTTATAGACATGCTAATGAGAGTAATGCTAGATGGTATGTATGGTAGAGTATCAACATTATGATGAAGTAATGCAGTGTTGCAGGAATAGGAGCTTGTATAGACTTTGGCATGGTACAGTAGGAGTAGGTATAGAATAGGTGACCTGAGTCTGAACATAAAGTTCTTGTTAATATTGTATGGCATACAGTTAGGTATAATAATGTAGTGTTGACATGTTTAATTTTTAAATTTTTTAGCAGCTCTTCACTGTGATACACTATCTGTGTTTTCTGCTCTACCAACAGATCCAGAATGAACACGTTATTTATACAAATATTATAAAAACAACCAAAACCTCATCGCAAATGATCAGTACTCACTTTGTGCTGGAGGTGAGCTGCATGATCAGGCGCGATGCTGTTGTTCAGACATTCTATGAAGCCAAGGAGATCATGAACACCACCATTGGTAGAGCAATTCGGTTTAACCCTACCATCACCTTTTACCGCTCCAGCAGCTTCTCTAACCCCATCACTGATTTCCCCTACCAAGTGGACTTCGGTCAAGAGCTGTTTGTGCAGGTGCAGCTGAGTCCAGCCAATCCCAGCTTCCAATTGTTTGTTGATTCCTGTGTGGCTTCGCCCAACCATGACTTCACCATCCAAACCTTCACCCTCATACAAAATGGGTACTTCATACACACACTTGCACACAAATTTAAATAAAATTGTTCTGCCTTTGTGTGATATTAGAATTAAATTAATTAGTTTTATCAATTTGCAAATGTTGGTAGAGTAAGTCTTCCTCTAGTACTCAACGTAGTTTCCATCACAAGCCGTGCATTTGTGCCATCAATGAACCCTACTCTCGAATCCTGATTGAAAATCTGCTTTGTTGCAGTTCATGGTCTTGCACTTGGGCTTGTCTTCAATATTGGTTTCCCCTTCTTTAAATTTCTTCATCCATCAGTGCACATTGCTCTTGTCAATGGTGGCATCTCCGTAAACATTCTGTACAACCCTACTTTTGACACAGATCATTTTGCTAAATTCAAGCCATAGTGTCCTTTCCACAAGACAGATGTATTATTCCTAATACATAATTATGCTCATAATTTAAAACAGTCTTGTCTTGTCTGATTCACAGACATTTTTGTGAATTTAAACTTTTCTTATATAACTGAATTATATTTTTATAAATTATTTGAATATCCTGTTGTTGTTTTTGTATTTGTTATTATTTGAAGGTGCCCAAGAGACAACACACTCCATATGTACACAAATGGAGAAAATTATTATGCGCGGTTCAGGTTTCGTGCAGTCTCGTTCCTTCACACACATAGCAGGGTGTACCTAAAATGTGACATCTTGATCTGCGCCGACAATGACTCCAGCTCGCGATGTCGCCATGGATGCAGTCAGAAAAGGAAACGAAGCTACCATGCCGAGGTTGTGACTCTCGGACCAATCATGTTTAAAGGTCAGAGGTTCTTCTTAAGGTCCTCCTATTCTATATCTATTTAATGATACACATTTGTACTACTGATTTTAAAAAGGAACAGTTTTTGCACCTAACATTGCAGGTCTTTGCTGCATTTTGATTTAAAATCCTGCTTATAAAACATAGTCACAAGCAAGATCATTAAAAAAAAGACCCTTAAAAAAAAGCGGTATAAATTATGAGCAATGAAAGACAAAAGATAGAATAAGGACAGTGTCCTCAATTTGGTTTAACTGTATAACACTTGTGTATAACACTTTTAACAATGGACTTTTCCATAAAGCAGATTTTTGGAATTTTTTGGATTTTTTATTTTCTGAAATAAATTTCTGGATAAAAATTAAAAACATAAAATATTTAAAAGTATCCATGAATAAATTCATAGCTTTACTAGCATAAGTGGTAAGAGGGTAATGAGTTTGTAGAACAAGTTAAAAGATTAAAGCTAAAAATAAGCTTTTCAATGTAATCAGTGATATTAACAGGTTGCAGCCCATGTACATGAGAAGTGACGGTTACATGAGCAGGTCCAGACAGTGACCAGCTGGCAGAGGGGCACTTGGCTGGTGAACGTGTTCAGTGACGGAGTGTCAGAGTGCGGTGATGTGGGCAGTGGCTCCTGCCAGGCCTTCAACGCAGCTGCTGTGATCACACCAGTCCTTCATCGCTGGGTCGCTCAAGCAGATTTGGTGGCAGCACTGATGAAGGAGACAGGGAGAAGGGCTGCGGTGCATGTATCAGCTGGTGCACAAACAGCGTAGCATGCGCAGTGAGCTCAAACTGGTGCACCAGCAGCAAAGTGTGCATAACAAGCTTAAACTGGTACATCAGCGTAGCGTGCATAGCGTGCTTTATCTGGTCCACGATCAGCGTTGCAAGCTCACCTTGATGCCATCTCTGGGATGTGGGGTATTGCCCCACTCACATGCCACTCACATGCCACTCACATGAGAAGGGTACTCACTGGCGTCTTTAGAGCGGCAGAGTGGTTTGTCCTCATTTTTGCTTGTGTGGGCTTTAATGCGCCTTAACTCATCCATTTGCTGAAATGCCCAGCTGGTCCCGCCAAGCCATCCACAGTACACTCAAAACTTGTGGTTTATAATCAGGCACATTTTGATTTAATTTATTGTGCAGGTTCAGTTTCAGGCAGCACGGTGGTGTAGTGGTTAGCACTGTCGCCTTGCACCGCCAGGGTCCGGGTTCGATCCCCAGCCAGGCTTGATTCCCTCATGGAGTTTACATGTTCTCCCCGTGCTTGGTGGGTTTCCTCCGGGTACTCCGGTTTCCTCCCACAGTTCAAAGACATGTAGGTTAGGCTAATTGGCGTTCCCAAATTGCCTGTAGTGTGTGAATGAGTGAGTGCATGTGTGTTTGTCTGTGCCCTGCGATGGATTGGCACCCTGTCCAGGGTGTACCCTGCCATGTGCCCTAAGTCTCCAGGAATAGGCTCCAGGCCCCCGTGACCCTGAATACAGGATTAAGCGGTATAGATGATGAGTGAGTGAGTGAGGTTAAATTTCAGGCAAATACCTACTTATTGGCAAAGTTTCATTAAGTTCTGTGTAGCCAGTTTGGCATGATGCTGTGACAAAATCTGGCTAGACAAACATGCAGACACATAGAGACAGAAAATTTTCTGAGACTGGTTTCAGGTCCTCCAATGTATAAAACATAAAGATGTCATACAGACAAGACATTTTTATATAAACTGTGTGTATACAGTTTATATAAAAATGTCTTGTCTGTATACAAACAAAGCTGCATACCTTACGTATAAGTAAGGTATAATATATATATATATACCTTACTTATATATATATATATATATATATATATATATATATAGAGAGAGTATAAGTAAGGTATAAGTAAGGTATGCAGCTTTGTTTGTATACTTGCGTTACATTTCGTTCTCATCCTGTGGTTCGGCTCCAGCGAAGGGAATCACGGTGTTGCTGATTGGTTGGTGCGCGGTTTGAAATGACGTCTTTAGGGAAAGCCGTTTGGTGAGGCTTGGTTACTTGGTTACCGATGGCTCTGGAACTTCTTCTGAAGGTTTCTTCGTTGCAGGACTTTGTAGTTCTGGAACGAAGTCTCGTTGAGAGTTCTCGGAGAGCGGATGATGTCAGCAAAGGCGGCCCAGCGCCCGCAAGGGCGGAAGCCCGAGCGGCAAGCTTGCTTTCTTCAGATGGTCATGGTGATGGTCTGTAGATGACATAGACGTGTTTGGACGTGTTCGGATACTGAGTTTTGACCCTTTGTGTCAGTCCATCCACAGATGATTGGCCCAATCGGCTGTGGTTACGGGACTTAGCCACACCTCTTGTGGTTCCCCCTTTTGTGCATACATTAGGCCAGGTTTTGGCTGTCATGTGGGGCCCGTCCAATTGGAGTTTTAATACTGTACCTTTTAGAAAGTAATTTTTCATGAATTCTGTTTTCCGTGTGCACCACTGTTCTTTGAATAAAATAATCTCTTGATTGATATCAGACATCTTACACACTCATTTATACCTTTTGTTTAGGGGTTTGTAAATGCTGATAATAGCTTTAAAGTTATGTAGAATAATCAAACATAACACACAGACATAAAACATACTGAATATATGTATATAGCATTTTGCCCTACTGGCACACTTTACATAGTATCTCTGCTTGTATGCCTCTTTGTTCATTGAAAGGCATGTGCTCTGGAGGTCAATGAGATGGCCAGTGGTCTGAGTTAGGGAGGATTTTTCCCCCACTCAGAGGTGTAAAACTGCCTCCTTTGTTTATCAGATTGCCAATTTGCACCGTTGAAGTTCGACGCGCCTGGACTTTTATGGCTCCAGGTGCACAGACTTCCTTGGTTAAGTTACCCGCTTCTTCATGTTAGAGATGCTGCCTTGTCTCAAAATGGCAGATAAGATTAACGAATCCAGATTGCTAAATGGTGTAAAAACATTTTTTTTTTATTTTATATATCTAATTATACTTCTTAACATTTACAGGTCCAGAGGATGCTGTGGGCCAAAAAGAGGAGGAGTGAAGTCAGAGAATTCATAATAAGCATTTAATCATTTTACTCCATTTAATCATTTTACTAACCACCATGAAATAAAGCATTCTCTAAAGGCACAACAGTCTTGTGAAATCCTTTTTGATTGGGTTGTTTAATAGGAGTCGGCGGACCCGCCGGCGGGTCCACTTGCATTTTTTTTCTGGTAACCGTGAAAAGAATTTAAAATGCTCTGTCATTTTTGATCCTACACATAAGTGTATTACATCATTTGAATCTGTAAAGGGTCTACTTTTATTGATGATCACTCACAATATCCACAAAACGTTATGCTTTTGTAAAATAAAAATAATAAACAGGGTGCGCTTTCAGCCATCTCAGTCTCCGCGAAAAAAAAATTAACACGTTGTTAAAATGAACTGAAACTCCGTGAATACTGCACACACAGACATGAGAAATATATCTATATAAAGCTTAAAGGGTCTACTTTTAAATGATGCAAGTTATTTTCTTAACAAACATTCTCAGTTTATGTAATCCGTGTGAAACCAAGGAGAGGCACAGAATTTCTGTCGGACTTCATTATCCGATAATGACCTGAGACAGGACACGCCCACACGCTATTCACAGGGAAAACAGTCCGGGTAATCTACAGGCGAGGCCACGCCCCCTGGACACCGGCTTGAAAAAGCACAACTACTGCAGTAATACTGCAATAACTACTGCAGTAATACTGCAGTAATCCTGCAATATAATGCAGTAATACTGCAGTAATCCTGCAATTTCTACATATACAGTACATATGCAGGAAACGCATTGATTTGGACATGAAAACACTGCATTTTTTCTTAATACTGTAGTAATCCTCCATTAACAACTGCAATAACTACTGCAGTAATACCATAATAATACTGCAGTAATACTGCAATAACTACTGCAGTAATACTGCAATAATCCTGCAATATAATGCAGTAATACTGCAATACTACAGTTAATATTAAACACCTACTGCAGTTAAAATAGTAGTTGTACAGCACATAAAATGTACGGGTATATGCACTTTGAATAAAGCTGAAAAATTACTTACAGTATTTCTATCATCTAAATGTGTGATGTAGAGTAATACAACTACATTATAACAAAATTATTGCAATTCATTTTATTATTAATATATATTACAAGGTGAGCAACTGGAGGTGTGCAACTGGAAGCCTGGAGAGGTTTGCCACCTCCTCATTCTTCAACTTTGTTTGAATAAACACTTTCACGTTCCCTTCCTTCACTTTAAAGGCATTCTTGAAAAGCAAAAAGCAAAACAAATATTCATTACGAGTTGTGTAAAAAACACATTTGAATAATTAAAATGAAATCATTCCATATATACTCAACATTACATGATTTACTGTCATTATGTCCTAAACTATTGCTAAATAATGGCTCGAGTTTGCTGTTTTTGATAGCGACCATGTTAATTAATTAAGATTTCAGAATGTAATGTGAATGTAATCACTCTGGTTGATTATATGTGGAATGACCCAATATTAAAATATGAACTCAATTTACTCACCTATAACAGCTGCTGTTTGTTGGGCTGGGAGGGTCTCCTTAGTGTCATGTGCGGAGTTTGAGGCTTTGCAGATTCTATTAACAAAAGACAACAAATAAAGCAAGAAAGAAAACTCAGAGAAGTGTTTTGTTGTCCAACTGAGCACCATTAGATTCATAAAAAGAAAGTGGACCATTGGTAGACTGTGTGAGATTTTAGATAATCCTGTAATATTTTATCAGGTAAAATCCAACCACACCTTTGTTACACAGAGTGATGTCCACAGCTTGATGTCTTTCTGGCACATGAAGACAAACAGGTTTAAGACTGACTAAGCAAAAATATAAATGTGTTCTGAGAACCCCACACCCCACAAAAAAATCGTATTACGCGCCCAGCCAAATCTGAATGATTAAAAAAAATGTCACAAACTTTAAAAAAAAATTAGTAAAGGAAAATAAAGGGATGAGAAAAACTGTTTCCTACAAGGAGTGTAGTCTCCCCAGGGTCTAATGCTGACCTCTTGGCCTTCTCCCTTTCCCAGAGTCTGCTCTGTGGTGATAAGAGGAACACTGGAGAGGAACACAGCCCTCCTCTCAATCTTCTCTCTCGTGTATGGGCTGACAGACGACTACAGAAACAAACACAGGACGTTTACAGCCGAATCATTTTATTTGCTTCTTAACCCCACTCACATTGTGTAGATCTACACATTAAGAAATCAACTTGCACTTATATGGTCTATAGTTAAACTGAGCTATACATTTACAACTGAATCCAATGCTAGCAGTGGGCTACCTCATATTAACCTAACTAGCATGTTAACGGTATAGCGGTTAACATTAGAAAACACGCAAACATTTAGGACAATGCCATTAACACTGCATAGCGATAGAATACAATAACTAGTTAAATAACTTAAAAATATATATATCATGTTGTAAAATAAAAGTTACTTAAGGTCCCACTCACCTCTTAACTGAATGATGTGACAGGGCCATCGCTCAGGTTCTGCTGTGTTTCTTCTCCACGACACGCTCCCTTTCTAGATTCTTCCAACTGGGCAAGTTTTCTTGGCTGAACTTTGAAATGTCATCATGATTTAATTCTGATATGTCGCGAATGTGTATTATCAATAATAAAGTCTACAAGAGCGTTATACTCCATCCTGTCTGAGTTTCTCAATAACGACATACACAAACCATTAGTGTCTCTGTCTCGGCGTTTATGAGCTGTCGTTTCGGTCAGTAAGACTGCAAGATCACATCTAATCCTCAGACAGAGTTTGAACTATAGAGCGTGCGATGTAGTTCAAACTCTGTCTGAGGATTAGATGTGATCTTGCAGTCTTATAGGTTGGTGAGGACAAATCGTACAGTGGTGCATATTTAAGCACATTAATAATAATAATAATAATAATAATAATAATAATAGAATAAAGGACTGCAGGATTCAGTGCAGGATTAACTGTTCAATAACTACAAAGTTACAGAATCATATTTTATAAATGCAGTTTTTATCCCAGAAGCTGCAGTTATTTTTTACAATGAACAACGTTACAGAACCATTTCAATACAACTGCATTGTACTACATTCCAACTGCACTGTACTGCATTCCAACTGCACTGTACTGCATTTCAACTGCACTGTACTACATTCCAACTACACTCCAACTGCACTGTACTGCATTCCAACTGCACTGTACTGCATTCCACCTGCACTCCAACTGCACTGTACTGCATTCCAACTGCACTCCAACTGCACTGTACTGCATTCCAACTGCACTGTACTGTATTCCAACTGCACTGTACTGCATTCCAACTGCACTGTACTGCATTCCACCTGCACTCCAACTGCACTGTACTGCATTCCAACTGCACTGTACTGCATTCCAACTGCACTCCAACTGCACTGTACTGCATTCCAACTGCACTGTACTGCATTCCAACTGCACTGTACTGCATTCCAGCTGCACTGTACTGCATTCCAGCTGCACTGTACTGCATTCCAGCTGCACTGTACTGCATTCCAACTGCACTCCAACCGCACTGTACTGCATTCCAACTGCACTGTACTGCATTCCAACTGCACTCCAACTAAACTGTACTGCATTCCAACTGCACTCCAACTAAACTGTACTGCATTCCAACTGCACTCCAACTGCACTGTACTGCATTCCAACTGCACTGTACTGCATTCCAACTGCACTCCAACTGCACTGTACTGCATTCCAACTGCACTGTACTGTATTGCAACTGCACTCCAACTACACTGTACTGCATTCCAACTGCACTGTACTGCATTCCACCTGCACTCCAACTGCACTGTACTGCATTGTACTGCATCCCAACTGCATTGTACTGCATTGTACTTCACAAAAACTGCAGTAAAATGGCAGTTTATCAGCAGAAACTGCAGTTATTTTTTGTAAGGGAAGTAACAAATTTTCTGAAGATTAGTACTTTTCATGACTTGGAATGGCTAAAAAAATATTGATTAGGTAGACTGATGGGAGAACCTTGCTTATCTGAAACACAGTAGTATCAGTCGTGGAGAGGCGGGGCAGGTCAGGATGTGCTCAACTCTGTAGAACACAGACAATTGTATACAAATTATAAATGACAGAATAGCAAGCCCAGTAATAGCAAGCATATGTAAATGTAAACAAACCATACGTCAGCACGGAGTATTATCGGAGTATAAGTAACATCGGAGTATAACTAACACGAGATTCCTAAATTATTAACTATTAACTAACTATTCCTTCATCGAAGTAGGCCATCAGCAGCTGTATTAGAGTCAACTCTCCATCTTCATCCTGGGAGACGCCAGACAGCACATCTTTGTTCTTTGATTTGGTCTGCAGGTACTTCCTGATTCCCTGTCCACATTCTTTAATAGATAGGTCCAAGGCCCGTAACATGTTAATGTCAGTTAGTAACTCGAAGTGATTGAAAATACCTCTTTGGGTAAAAAGCTAAGGCCACTGGATTCTCATATCTTTAATGGAAGGTGATGGAGCCTGATTAATATGTTTACGCTGTAGACAGAATGTTGTTTTCATAAGGTTAATCACATCCCCCTTCTCACCACTGCGAATACCTTCTTGTCTATAAATGGTCTCTAACTGTTGCCTCTTCTGCTCCAGGGTTTCATATGTTTCTTCTGGTGGCAGTTCAGGGTTAAATTGTGTGCATCCATAAGAATCACTTGGCCTGTGATGCAGTTGGCCAGGCACTTTTGAAGTTCGGAGTCTCTTCATTGTCCCTGCACGGTTCATGTTCTCAATTCTTGTTTTTAATTGACAAAGCAATGAAGCAAATCCACTACCAATGATGACACCACTTGGTGTCATATCTGCAGAACTGTTGGGGAAATGCTTAACAATTGTGGTGGAAATTCTGTAAATATTATAAAGGCTGTTGTACATATATGAGGTCTTCTATTGATTCCACACCTGAACGTTCCCTGAGGATAATAGCCTTTATCTCGTTATGGATTGACATGTAGGAAAGGAATCTAAAATGTGGGGACAAGTGGTGAAGAGTTACCAAAGACATGCCACAAACTGAATATTTAGGCAGTGGTTAATAATCACGAAGCTCTGATTGACTGACACAGTAATAGGCCGTCTGCATTGGTGTAGTGCAATAAGTGTTACTGTAAGTGATACAATACACAGCTGAATTCTTATGAATGACAGCCTTTTTTATTTGTCCTATATAAGTCCATCATCATTATGGCCTATCACCACAAACATGTTGCTCTTATAAGTTGTCTCTTTTACAGTCACACTATAAGTGTATGAAGAGGATCAAAGTTCAGATGAGCAACTGACCGTATTATCTTGGCATTGTAGTCTCCAGCAATGAATTCAGTTCCCTTCTCTACTACAACTGAGGGTGGGAACAGTGTCCTAGCACTCCTAGCAGAGGTTTTTGAAGTTATGAAGCTTTCTTGCACATTTGAAGTAAGTATGCTTACTTTTAAACCTTAATGAGCATAAATGGATGAGTGGCCCAAACTGAGTGATAAGTTCTGGATAATGACTTAGGTAGTGATGCTTAGGCTTAATTGGATGTTCCCCAAAACTCTGTGTTCTGGTCTGCAAATATTCATCTATCAGAACTCGTAAATAGGCTACCTGATCTGTGGAAATTGCTGGTGCACAAACAAGCTCTACAATTTCTCTCAGATGTAAGATAAGTTGCCATGCCACACTATCTTTAGGACATTTTATTTTATCACCAATTAATACTGACGACATTCGCAGGAAACACCAATTTTGAACTGTATGTCCAGAGAGTTTTCCAGCCCCTCAGAAGGTTTGTTGTTAGCATCATTCCCTAGATATTTAAAATGATTTATGCACTGATTCAATTGAAAATAAGTGAAGTTTTTCTCTTCTGACAAACTTGTGGTTGAGGTATAACACCAAATCAGTTGAGACAATGCCCTCAAAAAGGTCATGACAAAGGCAAGGAGGTAATCCAGGCTGACATACAGTACATGAAAATATGTGAGCTCATTGAAGATGGAGCTACAAATTTAACACCACCACATTACATTACAACTCAGTGCCTCAACATGTTTCTGGACTGACTCTGGTGTGCGGTTAAGGCCCTTGGCCAGAGGGTCTGCCAGAAATGCTTCCCGATTAATCTCACAATACCTGCAAAAATGTGAGCTTCTGCTAAAATTTCAGTGAAGCCCCCAATAATGTGTGAACCCAAATTGTTGCCTGAAATTGCATAAATGGTTCCTTTGAAGAGCTGGCCATCTGGCAATGTTGCTCCATTTGTCTCAAAATCCTTTGAATCTTTCACCAGAGAGCCAAACACTAGATTCTTTGCAAAATGCTTATAGTCTTGTTCTCGACATAACAGCACAAGTTGCATCTGATCAAGACCCATATTATTGAGTTGTGTGGCAAAATATTCGCAAGTGTCAGATACATGGCTAAAATCTTGTGCTTTTTCCTCCCTGACCCTATGGGGTTTACTACTTCAAAGGAATCCTGATAAAGTATTATGCCGATTGAAGATGCTGTGTGCTTGAGTACCAAGCTCTGTTTAATGTCTGTGCCATCCCACAAATCCTGAAAAATATTATCAGGCTGGACTCTAGTTTGTATTTGCTGTAGCTGGTCTCTCACTGACTCTGAGGACAAAAGGGACACAATCGTGTTTTTCACAGGAATATATTGCAAAAAACATTCGTTGCCCGACTCATTTTTACCAAGACAAATGGATTCTGGCTCTACATAACTGAAGTTAATTTTGAAAAATGTTTTTCTTTTATGGTCAGTTTTAAGTGCATGACTATTATAAGCCCTGTGGAGATCCTCACTTTTCATGGTATCAATCAGTGTTTATGTCAGCTTTAGTTAGTCCAAGCAATGTCAATTTATCTACATGTTTGGAAATAAGGTGTGACTTTATCTCATGTATTTCCTGACAGTGTTCAATGATTGTTTGAATAGTAGAGGATGGAAGGAGCAATTTAGATTGAAGTTTCAGATAAAACGAGGCTAAATGTCATATAAATTCTCCTTCATCTTCCTTTTCTGGGCACACATCCATTTCTTCAGGACTAAAATCGTCAGTTTGCATTTCACAACTTGTATTATTACCATCATTAGAACTGGCAGGATTTGCAACTGAGTCAAGTTAACTTTCATTAGAACAGTGATTATGCTTTCTTGAGACATGTGATGTGAATGTAGACTTGACTGTAAATTTTTGGTTACACCTTCTGAATGGGCATGTAACAGTCTTAGCTTCGGTAATGTGGTTTTTCAGGTGTAAGATTAGACCCCGGATATCCTCACACTTCGAGCTGCAAAAGTCAACATGACATGTTAAGTCATCTGTTTTATTCAGTTTAGTCTTATTTTTTTCCAAAGTTATGACCATATGTGTGACACTTGAACGCTGAAGACTTTGAAAAAACTCTTGTGCACTGAGGAAAACCGAACTTAAAGGTTGCATTAGGCAAAAAACTATGCACGCGCATCTGCCTCACATGCGTAAAGGAATTGCTGCAGGTTTTATTGCAAATATCGCAAATGAACATTTTTTCCTGCAGTCAGCAAATATCAACGGCAAAATAACCATGCTAGTTTAACACAAGCCCTCTTTGAGCTAAAAATAAACTAAACTTACGTTGCCTGCCAATGCAAACATAGCTAGTACATTGCTAATTCAGTACATAATACTCAGAAAAATTTATTTTATTAGATCATTATTAGCAAATAATATAATAGAGGCTAGTACAGTGAAATGATAAAAGCAAGCAAGGAGGAAAACACCGTGCGGGAATGCCGTTTATCTCGACCAGTTCAGGTTCAGCCGATAAGTTCATAGTCGAGACAAACCTCAAAATCGTTGTGTTCTAAAACTCTTCCTCCTTCATTTTTCAATATTTAC
>JAAGKR010008498.1:0-17551 GCA_011419295.1 Clarias macrocephalus
AGGCAGAGTGTGTACCGCAGTACAGAGTGTATACCGAGGCAGAGTGTGTACTGAAGTACAGAGTGTGTATCGAGGCAGAGTGTCTACTGAGGCAAAGTGTGTACCGCAGTACTGAGTGTGTACCGAGGCAGAGTGTGTACCGAGGCAGAGTGTTTACTGCAGTACAGAGGGTGTACTGAGGCAGAGTGTGTACCGCAGTACAGAGTGTGTACCACAGTACAGAGTGTGTACCGAGGCAGAGAGTGTACCGCAGTACAGTGTGTACTGAGGCAGGGTGTGTACAGAGGCGAAGTGTGTACCGCAGTACAGAGTGTGTACAGAGGCAGAGTGTGTACTGCAGTACAGAGTTTGTATCGAGGCAAAGTGTGTAATGAGCCAGGGTGTGTACCACAGTACAGAGTGTGTACCGAGGCAGAGTGTGTACCGCATGACAGAGTGTGTACCGAGGCAGAGTGTGTACAAAGGCAGGGTGTGTACAGAGGCAGAGTGTGTACTGCGGTACAGAGTGTGTACGGCAGTACAGAGTGTGTACAGAGGCAGCGTGTGTACCAAGGCAGAGTGTGGGCCGCAGTACAGAGTGTGTATCGAGGCAGAGTGTGTATCGAGGCAGAGTGTGTACCGAGGCAGAGTGTGTACCGCAGTACAGAGTGTGTCCCGCAGTACAGAGTGTGTACCGAGGCAGAGTGTGTACCGAGGCAGAGTGTGCACTGCAGTACAATGTGTTCTGAGGCAGGGTGTGTACAGAGGCAGAGTGTATACCGCAGTACAGATTGTGTTCTGAGGCAGAGTGTTTACTGCAGTACAGAGTGTGCACCGAGGCAGACTGTGTACCGAGGCAGAGTGTGTACCGAGGCAGAGTGTGTACCGAGGCAGAGTGTGTACCGAGGCAGAGTGTGTACCGCAGTACAGTGTGTACCGAGGCAGAGTGTGTACCGCATTACAGAGTGTGTACAGCAGCAGAGTGTCTACTTCAGTACAGAGTGTGCATCGAGGCAGAGTGTGTACTGCAGTGCAGAGTGTCTACAGAGGCAGGGTGTGTACAGAGGCAGAGTGTGTACTGAGGCAGAGTGTTTACTGCAGTACAGAGTGTGTACCGAGGCAGAATGTGTACCGCAGTACAATGTGTTCTGAGGCAGGGTGTGTACAGAGGCAGAATGTTTACAGAGGCAGAGTGTGTACCGAGGCAGAGTGTGTACCGAGGCAAACTGTGCACCGCAGTACAATATGTTCTGAGGCAGGGTGTGTACAGAGGCAGAGTGTGTACCGCAGTACAGAGTGTGTACCGAGGCAGAGTGTGTACTGCAGTACAGAGTGTGTATCGAGGCAGAGTGTGTACTGCAGTACAGAGTGTGTATCGAGGCAGAGTGTGTACAGAGGCAGAATGTTTACAGAGGCAGAGTGTGTACCACAGTACAAAGTGTGTACCGAGGCAGAGTGTGTACAGAGGCAGAGTGTGTACAGAGGCAGAGTGTGTACCGAGGCAGAGTGTGTACAAAGGCAGGGCAGAGTGTGTACCGATGCAGAGTGTGTACTGCAGTACAGAGTGTGTAACACAGTACAGAGTGTGTATCGAGGCAGAGTGTGTACAGAGGCAGAATGTTTACAGAGGCAGAGTGTGTACCACAGTACAAAGTGTGTACAGAGGCAGAGTGTGTACCGCAATACAGAGTGTGTACCGAGGCAGAGTGTGTACAGAAGCAGAGTGTGAACCGCAGTACAGATTGTGTTCCGAGGCAGTACAGAGTGTGTATCGAGGCAGAGTGTGTACTGCAGTACAGTGTGTACTAAGGCAGGGTGTCTACAGAGGCAGAGTGTCTTCTTCAGTACAGAGTGTGTATCGAGGCAGAGTGTGTACTGCAGTACAGTGTGTACTGAGGCAGGGTGTCTACAGAGGCAGAGTGTCTTCCTCAGTACAGAGTGTGTATCGAGGCAGAGTGTGTACTGCAGTGCAGAGTGTTTACCGAGGCAGAGTGTGTACCGAGGCAGAGTGTGTACTGCGGTACAGAGTGTCCTGAAAAGTCAGAAATCAGCGTAAATTTTATAACAAGTTTATGCAGCGGCGTTATAGAAAGCTTCATGATCGTACTATACAATACCCAAATGAAGAAGGCTTCCCTGAGTCTCCGTTCTCTCCAGGGTTCTTCCTCGTCTTCTAGGAATAAACTTTTTTAATTGATTTCTGGAATTTTTATATATTTCTGTAAAGCTGTTTTGTGTTAACGTGATGCATAAATACTGAACAACTGAACAGAACTCTGAGATCCCATTTATTAGTGCGATTAGTCTGATGCCAAGAATTTCCCGTCGTGCTTTTGTTTAGATTTTTGGTCCTCTCTCTGAGACAACAGATATATCATTGGTCTGTTCGCTAATGTGTATGTGTGTGTGTGTGTTCTTTATATAACCCTTAAGTTAATTTTGCCTACTCATAACTTCCTAGTTGTATAAGAACACACACACACACACACACACACACACACACACACACACACACACACACACATTTCTGAGCCTCTTGTCTCTTTGTAACATGCAACACAGAAATAGTCAAGTGCTTTTAAAAAATGACTCTAATCTTTTTTTTTATATCATTTCTTTTTTACTTCCTCATTAGTATGTGGTCAAAAAAGAATAGATATTTGACTAAAAGTAGACAGAGTGAAACAGCCACCATGTTCGAACCATCACAAGTTCTTCTGGATTCCATTCAACACTGTACAGCGGAGAACCTGGGAGAACTGATTCAGCTTTAAAGTTATTTATTAGTGTTTATGAATCCTCATCCTCACACACACACACACACACACACACACACACACACACACACACACACACACACACACACACACACACACACACACACACACACACACACACACCTCTGGCCACCTGGCTGCATGACTGTGGAATTCTGGGATGCCTGCTGCAGGTGTGCAGAGCTAGAACAGATCCTCACTGATCACTCAATTACATCTTACTGATGGACACACACACACACACACACACACACACACACACACACACACACACACACACACACACACACACACACAGAAGCATTTCAGAGAGAAGGCATCGGAGGAGTGAATACTTAGTTGTGTATATGCAGGAAAGTGAGGAGACAAAGTCTCTGATATCAACTTGATGATTATTTAGTATAAAGTAAGATTTTCTTGCGGCGTCTCTCCCACTCGGGGCAGCGCAGCACATCCACAGGAACAAATATCAGAAACATCATGACATTTGTTTTTGTAATGGGTTTTCCGTGGCTTGCGCGCCGTCTGACTGCGGATGGGGTAACCCTGTGTGGGGGGGCCCGAGGTGGTGAGGGAGGGTCAAGTGGACATCACTAAACACACAAAAAAAAAATCAGGATATTTATATCATTGCAATATGGATCTGATGGATTCCTAGGTACAGTAATAATATCGTATGGAGGTGTTATCAAAACATTTCAAAATCTGATTACCAGAAAGTACTTCTGACGATCATCATGCTCAAGTTGCCGAATGATTTGAACATTTTCGGGGGTTGACCTCGTTGAAGATCTTCCTGATGTCTCGTCGTCTTCCAGTGATGTTCTTTCACTCTTGAAGCCGCGCAAAACACCTCAAGCAACTCATTGCAGCATCGCTGTAAACTTACGGACTCACGTCAAAAGTCTCTGTGGCAGATTTTTCCCAGTTTCACTTTGACTCTCTGCTCTAACTTGCTGGTGAAATAGCAGATGCGGTAACGCACATGGTCATCACAGCACCAGTCGCACGGCTCCTGATGTACACAGGTACACGATGTCTTTTGGCACGTTGACTTATGAAGGTGGGTGTGACTCAGTGTGCAGCCTTGTGCTGCCATCTATTGGTGTGTTACAGAACGAGTCTCAAAACTCACCACGTACATCCAGTTTGAAAGCCGCTCTAGTCTGCAGCATGTTCACCTTCTAAACCCAGCGTAGGTTGTCTTTAAACCTGAACAATATTATGGCAGAAAGTGGGCAGAGCTTTCCAGTACATCTGGGCACTACCTGGCTTCTGTAGCACTCATGTGTGTTGTCTTATGTTCTTGCACTGCTTTCCTGACGTAACGACATTTTGTCCTACCGTGTACAAGCAGCAAAAAGGAAGAACTACAATAAACACCCACTTGGCTTGAAACACCATGTCACAGTAACTCCCTGATAAACCCCAGGCCTGATCTGTTCTGTCATGGCAAAGCGAGGAAATAATAATAAAAACGGTAGTGTTACACATTTACATCACCTTAATGTCATGTCTGGATATTAGGGGCCATTTGTACATTGACTTCCTGACGCTGACCTACAGACAGCATTCTGTTTAAACTGCTATCTATCAGTGACTGAGGATGATTAGTGTGTGTGTGTGTGTGTGTGTATGTATGTGTGTGTGTGTGTGTGTGTGTGTGTGTGTGTGTCATAGAATGAAGTCCCCAGATTTCTTTAATGGGACGTCACACATCGTCGCTTTTTTTGGTACCAATCAGAACATCTTAATTAGCATAATTCCCAGATGATGTAATATTATATGCGCTAAATGGAATATTTATAAACCGGACCTGGATGTGAGCCTGCAGCTCTGCACAGTGGATCTGGGATAGATGTGCAGACTGATCTAAATATCTAAATATATATAAAGGTTAATATCTAGCCACTTTCTAAACTCTAATTTAATCTTCAGACAAACAGACAATTATTCACAGATTATTTCACTAGCTGACGTGGATCATTCCTGAGACAGACGCAGTGCCGTAAGATATCACGACAGCGGTGCTACGTATAACAAGCCTTAGTAGCGTACACGCCGTAATGCACTCACACTGTGGGGTGCGGTGCATCGAGTGTTGAGGAGCCGTGTGCGCATCAGGACACGTGTGTATTAGGACGGAGCATGTGCGCCTGCACGGGTCTGAGTGGAGTCGGGGGCTGAAGGAATTTCCTGTGTGTGCGCGCAGGTCCCAGGGATTGGAACACGGCCATGTTGTGAATTCAGGGGTCAGTGCAGTGTTTATAATCTCACACTCCTCCTCTCCGAGTCTCGGGGTTTGGGTTACACACTTTAAAGCCAATACCTCATCCTTTATTTCAACACAACTCAATCAAACCCAAAGTCCTGGGGACGGGATTAACTAAACACACACATGCACATACACACGCACACGTACAACTTCAATTTAGTCTCCAGATTGATTCACTTAGCAGTTATTATATGTGACGAGAGTCACTAAGCGATGCTGCACATGGAATAGATAAAAAGACATGAACACTGCCGTCTGTCCACCGCAAACGCGTCCCAAACCACATGCCAGATTTGCTCTGCGTGCCACATTAAACGCCACTCGGTTTCTGATTAAAAAAACCTTCACCAGATTGTTTTACTGTTTGTGTTAGATTTAATGTTGAAATTATTATTACTATTATTATTATTATTATTATTATTATTATTATTACTATTATTATTATTATTATTATTATTATTATTACTATTATTATTATTACTATTATTATTATTACTATTATTATTATTATTACTATTATTATTACTATTATTATTATTATTATTATTATTATTAAATGAGCACCACAATCGTGTAATTAATTGATTTAGGAGGTGTGAGCCTTTACTTGATTTCTACCCGAGTTGGAAGGTAATTAAGCGAGTTTACTTAGTTACTGAAACTTAGTTTTATTACTCGATACATTTTACTTTTACTGCATTACATCCTGCAAGAAAAACCTGTACTTTCTACTAGACTATATAACATCGCACGACATAAGCACTAGAGATGGGAATCACCCGGAACCACCCGACACAATATCACAATATCTATCAGGATTTCATAAATGTCCCTATTCAATATCATTTTTTTTTCAGATTTTGTTAACTTTTAAAAAACAAATCTTTAAACAAAGTTGTCATAACTAGAAAGTTTTATCCTATCAAAGCTGAATTAAACATGAGTGATTAAATGTAGCCGGTTCCTTATAATATTAGTTTTCTCACTTCAAACACGAACGCAGCGTTTAAACACTACAAACTAACTAATACACGAGCTTAACATTTAACTTTAAATGAAATGAAGCACAAAGCCACATTGTTACCGAACAGCGCGTATCTCCGTCATTCGCCATCATTATTATTCCTAAACAAACTCAACAACTCGACTAGACAGTCGATCGGTGGACTGATCAGTTGTGACAGCTTTTAGCGAGTGTGTGCAGCTTCTAATTCTAAGTGTGAGTAATGAGTGGGTTCAACACTAATTCACACGCAGATTTCAGAGAAAAAGGCAGATCAGAGACTTTTGAAACAATTTTTGATAATGTAATACAATAAAACACTTGGGAGCTTCTGCGCTCAGTACAGAATCGTTCATGATGGTTTATGTTGGGCTGATTGCTCACGTATCATCAAGCTGAAAACTAGCCAATGCTGCTCAAATTATAAATGTGATACGTTATTTAATAAAACTGATTTTGGTCAGTGTGGCAATACATGAATCAAATACAAAAAAGTCACCATTTATAATAGAATTTATTTTCCCATCTCTATAATCTCAGTGCTGTAGTATTTGAAGAGGTAATATGGAGATTATTATGTGTAATTGAATTACATTTTATTTGTATAGCACTTTTAACAATCGTCATTGTTGCAAAACAGCTTTACAGAATCTAAAGAAAATTATGGAAATGTTAACTAAATGTAATTAAAGTTTATTTGTATAGTGCGTTTAACAATTGTGAAATTTCATATGAGATGTGAGTGTGTGAGAGTCAGAATGATCAGATGGTCCCTGATGAACGAGCCGAGGGCGACGGTGCTGAGGGAAAAACTCCCTGAGATGGTAACAGGAAGAAACCTTGAGAGGAACCGGACTCAGCAGGGACCCCATCCTCATCTGGGTGATAACGGAGAGCAGGGATTGATCTGACCTCATACTGTGTGTTAGGAGGCTGGAAGTTCAGTAGAACAGGAGACGTGTTTAAGTTCATATGGAGTCCAGTTGGTTATTGGAGACTCAGGAAACTCCACTCCTGAACTATCGAGCGACTGCAGTCACGAGTCCTCAGAGAACAGCTGACTGTATCAGCCGAGGACAGAAGCGTCTTCATGGTGAAGTGGAACCGTCACCAGACACCACACGCGTCCCAGACAGACCACACGGGCTCCATGTGACCAGATCGCCAACCAGGACGAGTCAGACAGGTCCAGAGGGCAGAGGGGGTCTGGATCACTGGCAGCTCAGGAGAGACACGTGTAGTGAGACAGAGAGACAGAGAGAGAGAGAGACAGGGGGAGAGAGAACAGTAGAGGGGAGACCTGAGAGGGGGGAAATAACAGTCCGGTCTGGTCACAGTCACATAACGTATAAGGTGAATGTATATTAGTGCAGAGTGCAAGCAGGGACTCCGGCAGGACTAACTATGACATCATCACTAAAAGGGAGGAGCCAGAAGGAAACACAGACATGAGGGGGAACTGAGATGTAAAGCAACCAAAAACATAAGACACCAACAGTTCACTCAGATACAGTGGCGCGAGAACATTTAGTGCTTTATATGTCAATAGTAGAATCTTAAAATGGATGTGAAATTTCACAGGGAGCCAATGCAGTGTAGATAAGATAGGGGTGATGTGCTCGTATCTTCTGGTTCTAGTGAGGACCCTCGCTGCTGCATTCTGCACCAACTGAAGCTTGTTTATACACCTAGTTGAACAACCAGACAGTAAGGCAACACAATAGTCCAACCTAGAGGTGATAAAGGCATCAACTAGTTTTTCTGCATCATTTAGTGATGATATGTTTCTTATCTTAGCAATATTTCTAAGGTGAAAGAAAACTGTCCTGGTGATATTATCTACATGTGAAAGACACACATTGCATGATTTCTGTCCCTCTGTCAAACATGTAGTATTTTAGCAGGTGTTTATAATTAAAGGCAGGGATGGTTGTCTTATGTACAACAAGCAAAGAAATTAAATAGAAATGTGTAAATTGTGTGCATGGAGTTTGCATGTTCTCCCCGTGCTTGGTGGGTTTCCTCCGGGTTCTCCAGTTTCCTCCCACAGTCCAAAGACATGTAGGTTAGGCTAATTGGTGTTCCCAAATTGCCCGTAGTGTGTGAATGAGTGTGTGAGTGTGTGTGTGAATGAGCCCTGCGATGGATTGGCACCCTGTCCAGGCTGTACCCTGCCATGTGCCCTACGTCTCCTGGGATTGACTCCAGGCCCCCTGTGACCCTGAATACAGGATTAAGCGCTATAGAAGATGATGAGTGAGTGAGAGTGTGTAAATGTGAATGTGTGCAGTGTCCATAAGTGTCCATGAATGTCCAGAATGAGTGCAAAAAGACAAATGTCCAAAAGTGTGTAATATGCAAAAAATGTTTAGTCCAGTGTGGTGTTGTGATCAAGAGACGTATTGCCTGCGGGAAGAAGCTCCTCCTCAGTCTCTCTGTGTTGGTCTTCAGGGTGTGGAATCGCTTTCCTGACTGCAACAGAGAGAACAGTCCAGTGCTGGGGTGACTGAGGTCCTTCACCATCTTCCTGGCCTTGGTCCAGCACTGCTTGCTGTAGATCGAGTGCAGGTCAGGGAGCTCGGTGTGGATGATACGTACAGCTGATCTCACCACCCTCTGTAGAGCTCATCTGTCCTGCATGGTGCTGTTCCCCAACCAGGTCGTGATGTTTCCCGTCAGGATGCTCTCTATGGTCTTCCTAAGCACCTTAGAGGGCAGTCTAAAGTCTCTCAGGCGCCTCAGGTGGTAGAGACACTGCCGGGCCTTTTTCACCACGGTGTTGATGTAACAGGACCATGACAGGTGATGCATTTAACAGGTAATAACATTTGGCAACAACCATATGGCAAAACAGCTTTAAAAGTTAAAGCTATGTTGTTCAAAAACTGCTTGTATGATGTAAGTCCACTTCTTCTTCATTACTGTTAAAGTGCTTCACCCATGCGTGAGAGTCGGTCTGTACGGTCCGCAGTACTGAGGAGAGAGCAGCTGCCTGACCACACCCACATTCACACCCAGTCACAGAAGCACTTTCAGCAACAACACACATCTGATGACGTTATGTCGCCTTAAACAACACGCGTCTCTGCACTAATCACTTCTAAGTCCTTCTGAATCGCCTCTGAACCGTCCGTGTCGTTCTGTTCACGGCTAACGCTTAGCTACAAAGCTAACTAGCTTCTAACACGAGGCTGAATCCCAAACCCCTCTCTAACCCCTGATCAAGGGCACTACTCGGAGTGTGGAACAAGGGAGTGGACACCTTGCTACTATTAATACGCTGATGAAACCCCTCCTGTACCATTCGTCTGTAGAGAGGCACTAACACGTCTCCCAGGCTCCTGGCACACACACACACACACACACACACACACACACACACACACACACACACACACACACACACACACACACACACACACTGCTGTTCCTTCACCACCACCTCAGAACTCTACACTGGACTCTGCAGGACCAGGACTGAACCAGCCTTTTGATCATTTCTCATTCCTGAATCCGTTAAAGTGGACGTTCCACTGGAACGCCGTCACGCTTCTGTTGGATGTGTTACAGTGTGGGTTGAAATTTTAGTGGCTAATTACAAGCTACTACATACTGTAACTGTTAAAGTCAGATGTGATGACAATCACAGTTAATTAAGAGAAAGAAAATGTGTGTGTGTGTGTGTGTGTGTGTGTGTGTGTGTGTGTGTGTGTGTGTGTGTGTGTGTGTTGGAATGAGCAGCTGAATCCAAAGCGTCTTTGTATCGTTATCACAGCCTGCTGAGAGACATGTACACACACACACACACACACACACACACACACACACACACACACACACACACACACACACACACACACACACACACACACACACACAGGAGTTGCAGGTGTAGGATGATGGAATGTGTTTGAAATATTGTTCACCTGATCAGACTGTGAGAACCTAAGAGCCTGACAGTATGTGAGTCTGAGTGTGACCCCGGAAGGAATGAAAGGTTAAAGGTCACCTTCCTGCTCTCTCTCTCT
Organism: Clarias macrocephalus; assembly: GCA_011419295.1. NCBI lineage: Eukaryota > Metazoa > Chordata > Actinopteri > Siluriformes > Clariidae > Clarias > Clarias macrocephalus. The sequence goes on from JAAGKR010008498.1 coordinate 10,063, forward strand.
CTCTCTCGCACACACTCACACATACACGGTGGCAGCTGTTTCTATGCAGCATAATCATAGTGAGTGGAACAATGTTTCGACATAATTCTCCAGAATCTATAATTATTTTAATAATTATTTATGAATAATAATATAATCACAGTTAGGATTTAAATAAATAAATAAATACATATTTACAGTAAGAGGCTTTGTATAATTACTGCAGTGATGAGTTTCAGCTGCATCAGGTCTTTAACTCTAACTGATGCAGTGAGGAGCTTCTCATTTCTCACACAGCCGTGTGTCCTCATGGAAAAGATCTCGCTGTGTTCCAGAAGAGGCACATTATTGTCCCGCATCAAGCAAAGACAACAACTAAGGAGATTAAGCTGAAATGACTGGAATTGGGTCAGGAACTGTCCGAGACATTATTAAACCCTGGAAGAGCAGAGCAGAACCTCAACATCACTAAGGGACACATCCTGAGGGTGATGGGAGATCACTTACACGCTAGGTGAAGACACAATAAAACTGCAGTCACAAGTCCCCATGGAACAGCCGTCTGCGTCAACCGAGACAAGGACCGTCTTCATAGTGACGTGGAACCGTCCCCAGTCACCACACGGGGCTCGACAGTGTTTCGACTCAGGATCTCTCCTAAAAATGTGCAGCTCTGAAGAGAAATAAATATTCAGTGGTGAATGGGGACTGAAATCAAAACAAAATCCATTAAATCAACAAAGCTAATCTTACTGAATAATTCCTATAACTGAGTCCAAACATATGTAAACTCATGTAAAACCTTCTGCAGTTAGTCTCTGGTCTGATGAGCAGTTTCATCTGAATATCTAACAAAAAAGCAACTGTGATGATTACGTGGTTATTTCTGTTCTTCACTTCACATATGAAGGTGTAAAAGGGCAGAAGTGTGTGTGTGCTTCAACAAGTCAAGTCCTAATCTTTACTCCTCATGAGCATTCCTGTCCTAATTGGTGTAGAATCTATACGTTCTATATACTATTAAGTTTAAAGCATCCTGTGTGTGTGTGTGTGTGTTTAATGATGCGCCAACATTCCTGCGCAGGTGAGCAGGGTCACCTGGAGATCAGGTATCACCATGGCAACGCTTCACTGCTTTAGATCAACAGACCTGAATAAAACCTCTCAGTAAGAGATCAATGAGACAGAAAGAGTACAGAGAGAGAGAGCGAGAGAGAAAACTCTCTCTAAAGTAACATTAGCACATAATTAGCATAGGTAACACCCATAAACACCATATAAGGGCAAGTGCATGCTTTCTGCACTAGAATTGGAGAGATGCGACTGAAGAACTGTAGGAAGAATTATAGCAGTAGTGAAATTGAAGTAGATTTATGATGCTGGGACGCCACGTCAACCGAAGGATGAATAGGTAAAGAAATTAAATGAATAATAATAAAAAGGTGGTTTGAAGGCACATTCAGTGAGGGCACACCCTCGGTCACCTACGGTAGAGTTTTATAACAGATAGGGGTTTTCATAACCATGTTTGACAGAAAGCTTGTGGCAATCCAACACGTCTCAGCATCCATTCCACGTCTCATTAAATCTGTGCGATCTCTAAAACGCAGCACTTCCTGATAATGTTCGGGGTTCAGACACAATCTCCCAGTTTAAAAGTAAAAACAGACCCAAGACACAACTCTTTAGCCTGGCATGCACATTATTCATCCCATAACCTCATACTCCAGTACATTTAAATGCACAATCTTATCTCCTGCTGCTAATACAATGAACGGCAGCTACGCTGACCTTCTCTTTCTAACCATCTGGAGAGGCACCTGGAGATGGTTCCTGCTCCAGTAGACAGAGGACGACCCCGTGAGGATCCTGAGGCATCCAGAAAAGGAGCAGCTGCTTCGTGATGGTTTGGATCTAAACACGCTGCTCTCGGGCTCCCAGTGATCCAGACCCCCATCTACCCTCAGCACCCGTCTGACTCCTCCTGGTGCCATACTGGTGCAGAACTGAACTGCACTCCATGTTAACTAAGACACCTTCTGTTATATGGAACTTCCAGCCTCGTGACACACAGTATGACTGGAGATCCGTCACTGCTATCAGTTCTCACCCAGATGTGGATGGGTTCCCTGTGGACTCTGGTTCCTGTCAAGGAAAGTTCCTTTCTTCCTATTGCCATCTCAGGGAGCTTTTCCTTGTCACCGTCGCCACCCCACCCTTGGCTCGCTCATCAGGGACGATCTGATCGCTATGATTTCCATAATCTTCTTTTCATTGTGTGAAGTTTCTTTGAGACAATGACCATTGTTAAAAGCACTATATAAATCAAATTTAATAGAATAAATAAATAAATTTAATTCAGAAGCAGAATGTACGCAAGCAACTGGGATCAAGTGCTATAATTTCTATAAAAACATCATAATCTAAATTTGATTATATTACACACACAGATTATAATGTTTCTTAATTTTAAACTCATGTTTTCTAGCCTAAATCCTTTGTGGACTTTATTAATCTTATCATGGTCAAAGTGCTCTACAGGATAAGAGCAGAAGCATCCCAAAAATAAATGGGTGTGGACAAACTAAGAAAAAGTTGTATATGATTTAAAATGAGAAAAAAGTCCATAAATCACTTGGCTGAGATCCAGAGTGCAACATCCAGTGCAGACAATTCCCCTCCTGACCACCAGATGTCACTATCTAGCCATAGTGCGAAGCTCTGGTGTGTGTGTGTGTGTGTGTGTGTGTGTGTGTGTGTGTGTGTGTGTGTGTGTGTGTGTGTGTGTGTGTGAGTGAGTGAGAGAGAGAGAGTTCTGAGCTGCACTGTTGTGGGATTTTGTTCTCTGATCTTGTGTTCTAATGATCCTGGCCACTTTATTCTAAGTGCATCTAGTTTGACAGAATTCATTAATCATATAGTCCATCAACACATTCAGTTCATTGTCTTAGGTAACATTAATAGTTGGGGTAGCACTGTCGCCTTGCACCTCCAGGGTGTGGGTTCGATTCTCGGGCAGGAAGATGGTGAAGGACCTCTGCCACCCCAGCACTGGACTGTTCTCTCTGCTGCGGTCAGGAAAGTGCTTCCGCTCCCTGAAGGCCAACACAGAGAGACTGAGGAGGAGCTTCTTCCCGCAGGCGATACGGTCTCTTGATCACAACACCACACAGGACTGATCCATTCTGCACATCCACATTAACGGACAATCGTCTCCTTGCACTCATTCATGGAGCCTTACGGACACTGCACATGCACATTAGCGGATTTTTATTTCCTTGATCAGTTGCACATAAGTCACTTCAAATGAGACACTTTCAGGCATATTTGCAACCCCCCCCCCCCCCCCAGACATTTCTATTTAAATTCCACTTCATTTACACACTAAAATTTCCATACATTTCTATATTTTTGTACAGGATCATTTCTTCTCCATATTTGCTAGGTTTTCTTATATATTATTATATTATATGATTCTTTCTTAGCTAAATTTACTTTCTATTTTTTTTCATTCCATATTCATTTCCTATTAATAGTCTTTTATTTAAAAAATATTCTTTTATTTTTTCACTGCATGTCGTACTGTGTATGACTCTGTATGTGAGAAATAAACTTTGAATTTGAATTTGTATGTATCTTGAGTACAATATAAAGCGATGATTAAGTAAACATAAGTAAACATTAATAGTTGATGCCATTGCAGAAAACTTTGTGTAGTCGGGGGACCATTAAAAACTGGCACACATGGCTGAATGTGAAAGTGAGATGTTTAAGGTTGTCCAGCTCTTGGGTCTGAATGTAAAGAAAACAGCTGAGTGACCAAATCCAGAGCAAAATCCAGAGCCCAGAGCAAAATCCAGAGCGCTCCACATCTACAGAGGTGTTTGAGAGTCGCCAGTCCGAAAGCACTGCTGTAAGTCAAACTGCGTGTAAACAAAGTGTAACGTTACTGACATTCATTTGTTTGATGATTTGTTAATGTTATTCGCTACCATCATCAGAACAGACAGGACCAATTCAATTACAGTACAGCCACAACAATACGATATCAAACATAACAGAAAACTGATTTGAGTACAGACTCTGAACAAGCCAAACATGTGTTAAACATCAATGGGGGCTGAGCCCCTCCCCCCCCCTAACTGACAATCCTAGAGTCGCCCCTGGTTCACTGTCTACAGGTGTGTGTTGAAGGTGTGTTTAAGAGAGTCTAATAATGTTTGTGGTGTTTGACTGCCCTCTGCTGTCGGTAAAAGGACTTTATCTAAAAGAACTGTGTATAATTAGTTAGACTAAAACAATATTGTGTCCAATGCTGAAGCAAACATGAATTTTATTTTGTTTCACAATAGATCTTCCATGATGAATGTGTGTATATGTGATCCGTATTATTTTAATAATGATGAAATGAGATGCCCAGAATTGTGCTTTAAAATTCATAGTAAGTGTCTTATATAGTTTTTGTAATAACAGGGACAAAACAATGAAAGACATGCCAATGTCTCGGTTCAAATGGTCTTAAAATGTATTTAATTTCCTGACAGTAGGCGACCTGATAGTGTTAACTATGCGAATGTCCTGATTCATGAATATGTCAACATGTCTTCGTCAATACGTAAAAATGTGTCGACATTGAGCTCCATCAGAAGACATGAAAAAAAATATATACAAGTAAATATTCTCATATGAACACGAAGTGCTTCAGGCTTCTTATAATAATCATCGTGTTTTTCGCTGTTTGTGTCCAGCAGTGTTATTTCATCCATTATTTGATCCCGGCTGGAATGTGATTGTGGATTTATGACTGAAATAAAGCTGTTCATCGGCGTGTGTAAACCCGCGGCTCGTACTGTCACATTACAAAAGGCAGCATTTGATCAAAAGGCTGATAAACACGTGTGATTTATCAATAACAATGCAGACAAACTGCCCCAGTAATTAAACAAACACAAATATATAGACTACTGTAGATAAACGCTGGGCTTTTCCAACACGACAGCAGGATCCGATATGAGCCGATTTATTCAATGAATGTTTCCTGGTGCTCCAGTTGGCCAGTTCATCACTGCTCAAGACTTTCAAGACAATCTACCAGGTTTGTTTATTCCCAGAGAAAGCAAAATACAACTGTGCATAAAGTAAATAAAAAGTATCAAAATCCAACTAGTCTGATTTAATTGGATTTAATTTAAAGATGCCCGAGCATGTGTGCAAAAAGACGAAGCACAACAAAGAATACAAACGTGTATAATTATTAATAAAGTTAACCTAAAGCAATATCGTCTCCAATGCTGAAGGAAACATGACCCCCAACAACAGACCCCCAGTTACTGTAATCCCTCTTCTCACCTTTCATTCACAGTAGCTGTGAAGTTATCAAACCGGTTTCACTGATGAGGGAAATGGCAGAATTGAGGGGTTTAAAACGAATGAACAAGACCCAGCAGACGTCTCTGCCTAAAATGTATTTCACCAGCAAAACATAAACATAAATAGAAACAAATAAAATGTTTAATGGTATCAATTAAATCAGACTTCATAGTTGGATTTGATACTTTGAGTGTAATTCATACATTTACTGAATATATTCAGATTTTTGTAAAATAATGAAACCGTTTCCTTCCTGGACCTTTTGTCCGCATCACAATGAACTGAAGCTCAGCACGTCTACTTTCATTGTTTGAATCTGTAATATTTTTGCGTATATGTGTAAATATTCCTCTTTATTCATGGACGGGTGTAATATGAAGTGAAGATCTGTTGTTCAGTTGTTCCTTACATGGTGTTTCTGTCTCATACTGTAGGTGTGTGTGCACGGAGAGTTTGTGTGCTTGTGTGCGCGTGTCTCATATGTGACATTCATATGAAATGCAATTCTTGATAACTGTTAATAAGTGGATGTTGTCAAAGTATTTGTGGACATATAATTAGGAGGAAAATGTAAATGAAGGATGTCTTGAAACATAATGCAGTAACTCTTTATTTATTTGAACACGTAAAGGTGTTAATGTTTTGTACATTCCTTTATTCATCCTTTCTGTTTGTGTTTAGGCTTCACTGTTTTCCATATAAAATGTATGGACAACAATGTTCCAGAAGCGTTATTACATATTAAATAAGGAAAAAAACTATTTTGTTTCAATACAGTTTTAATAAATATAGAATACAGCAGACAGTAAATGGCATATGGTCAGTAAGAGTAGTATGTTTTTTTTTTAGAGGAAAACTCAATCCTTTCTTTCTAAGAAGTTTGCTTATTTGCTTTTTGTTGTGGGCTGTGGGGTGGAATTTCCTAGCAGCAGCATCAGAAATTGCTTGACGCAGATTGGAGGGCAGCGCGTTTTCCCCCTGGAACCATCGCAGTTGACCGAACCTGCCCAGTTCTGGTAAACTTTGAGAATTGCATTTATGACCCAAAAAATAAAAGTTTGAGATCATATATTTGTTGTATGTTGAGTTTATTTGATTGAACCATTTTTAAGTTCTTTAATAATGAACACAAATATAAAAAATATAGTCTAATGGCATGAAAGCCATAAAAAAAAAATATATATATATATATATGACCATTGTGGCATATTTTTGTGTTAATTTGATTAAAGTAAAACAGTTTTTTAATTACTTGATATAATTGTATGTATGTATATATTTGTGTTTGTTGCATTTCTTTGGGAGTATGTCTGCATTTTTATTGATAAATCGCATGCGTTTATCACCTTTTGATCAAAACGCTGCCTTTTGTAAAGTGAAACTGCGAGTCGCGGGTTTGAAATGAATTGTAGATTAATTTGAAAGCACAATTTAGTGCATCTCATTTCATTATTATAAAGATAATTTATGAATTACACTCGAACGGGCGGTAGAGCTCTGATTAGACTACGTACAGTAGGAAATAGGCTAAACATCCCGGAGCCCAAACCCTTATTTAAATAAAAAAATAATTAACAAATATTGTAAGTAAACAACAGTAGCACAAGTTTAGAAAAAAAATATTTATACTTTAAAAAGTAATTCGGCATCTATTTAAGGTGTGCCAGGTGGCGCTGTTCTTATGTTGCTCCTTGTCAGGGTAAATCGTTCAGTGACAACCCCATAAAATTCCATCTACTGTAAATAAACTGTACATCTGTATGAATAAACCGAGATGCCCCACCCCCGTGACAATGGTGAATTCAGGGAAAAGCTCCTCCGCGAGAGGTTTTTGTCTGGACCACTGAGCTTCTATGGATTCTAAAATTGACATTTACTGTTTTTTAATCCCTGCAGTGGACGAGTCTGAGAATTTATTTACCATAAACTTTGTTGTATTGTTTTTAATCACTCTATACACAACCTATGATTTCACCTCTGCTATTTTACAAATGGAATATTTTTTATGTTACACCCAAAAAACTGCTGGGTTAAATGTTAAAGTGCTTATTTTATTTAATAAAATAAAATGTATTTTATTTAAAGTGGTTATTTTATCTATTTATTATTATTTAGTAGATGCCTGTTAGAAATACCCCAA
>JAAGKR010008499.1:0-31041 GCA_011419295.1 Clarias macrocephalus
ACTGGTGTTCCCAAATTGCCCGTAGTGAGCGAATGCGTGTGTGAATGTTGACTGGAGGTCCTACCACCTACCATAGATACAATGGTCACCACTGGCCTCCACGGTCCCTAGTTGAATTGCAGAAGCTCCTAGATAGATAGATGGATGGATATAACAACTTCTTGACATCATCTTGCAATCGCAAGATTAAAAAGTAACAATTTTTCATATGCTCAGAAACAAGCATCCATAGTAACCTATTGTAACAGGGCCAAAAAAAAAAAGAAAAGAAATAAAAGCACATTACAGATCCTTTGTGTGACGTCTCTTTGTGTGATGTCACTATTCTAACCACAAAACACACTTTCACACAAGATCAGCAGTTGCAATGATTACATTAGGTGTCGTCAAATCGACATTCTTGAAAAGCAAACCACTTCATCGTACAGTGTGGGCATGTATGGTTGCCGTTGCATCTGGTTTTTATTGATAATGTGACCGTTGTTAAAAACAGCTGGATGCGTTCTGTGTAGATGTAGCAAACGCTACAAAATGGACAAGCAGATACACATGTACTTCATAGGAAAAAAAGCAAAGAAGTAAAATGTTCTGCAACGGCTAAGATAATCACCTGACCTGAGTACTGGACATTCCCTGAGCATGCATTTTAATTGCTTAATGCAAAGCTCTCACAAAACAAGAAAAGAACTGAAAAAAGTGAGTTTTGGTTTCCAGACTTCAATTCACATTACTGTGGTAGATAGCTACAATAGCAATTATGGTTAATTGTCTATGTCAAGATATTTATGAACATGACTACAGTATATAATACAATATACAGTAAAAATTAAGTGCTTATGATTTATTTATTTATTTGTTTGTTTGTTTATTTGTTTATTTTTATTTTACATTTCTGCCAAATGCTAGAAATGTCCGAATGGGACAGAATGTTTATACAGTTGTACCTCGCCATATGAATGCCCCACCTTAAGAATCTTTTTCGCCTTAAGAAATGAAATTTTGCGAGAAATTTGCCTTGACATAAGAAGCATTTTCCGGATATGAGCGGATTCTGTAAGCTTATTTATGTGAAGCAAGTTTACATTTTTTTTGTGTTTTGCAAGAAGAAAAGGGAGCCACTTTTAGTTCTCTTTTTAAAGAAGAAAAGGAATCATAAATTAGGAATCAATAAATTATGGTTAAGTGAGGTTTAATGTCTATTCATTTCAATAATGTTTTTATTGTTTTATTTTCACAAATATGATTATAGTATTGGAAGTTTGTAATATTGGTAATATGTTTGTATGGCTGGAACGGATTATCTGCATTTACATTATTTCCTATGGGAAGATGCGTTTCACAATATGAAATTTCACATTACGACTTCGCCTCTGGAAGGGGTTAAATCTGTATGCCGAGGTACCGCTGTATCAGGTTATATTACTGTAGGTTATATTTATAAGAAATACTCTTCTATCACTGTCTATTTCGTGTGCTTGCATTCCCTGCTTTTTCTGTAGAGTGTTTGAGTTGACTGTGTCCTTCCCTCTGGAGACGGATCTTATACTGAGTGTGTTCGACCATGATTTGGTGGGATCCGATGATGTGATTGGAGAAACACGCATTGACCTGGAGAATCGTTTCTACAGCCGTCATCGGGCTACATGTGGCGTTTCACTGCATTATGACAAGTGAGTGCGCGATAGATTTGACTCCATATTTTGTTCCCCAACCATTTTTATAGAGGAGTAGTAGCAGAAGTAGTCTGATGAAATTGATCAGCTTCACTTAATATGTTTCACACAAATTAAGGGTCAAGTTAAGTTCAAGACCAAGCTCATGCTCATGTGACAAAGTTTCACAGGCTAATCTGATTCAAAATTTGAGAGACTTTATTTGCCCTTTGTCCACATACCGGCAGTATGAGTACATTGTGATTCATCCTGGTGTTCCTCTTTGAGAAAGCAGTCTGACGTGAAGTGTTTAATGTACGGTACATACAAGACTTTGAGGGTAGCTGTTGGAACATTTTCACCATAAGTACACAAAGTCTTTACTTCCTCATAGGATGAATTTAAGATCTATGTGCTTTTTTTTTGTACAAACAACAACAGAGCATTGCTTTTGGCTCTTAGCTGCGACATTTTGTTATTTGTGGAAACAGAAATCCAAATGGTACACACTTAAGCAGGTTGCAAGGTTGTCCTGATTCGACACAAATTGAAAAGAAAAAAAGATTGTGAAATTTGTGTATAGGTCCAACATTAAGAATGAATGGATGTGCTGGTGATGCTGTGAAGTATCTCTTTTTTTTTTTTTGCTAAATAAGACCAAAATCCACTGTCCGGGTTCGATTCTCGCCTCGGGGTCTGTGTGCATGGAGTTTGCATGTTCCCCCTGTGCTTGGTGGGTTTCTTCCAGGTACTCCAGTTTCCACCCACAATCCAAAGATGCGCAAATTAGACTAATTGGCATTGTCCCAAATTGCATGTAGTGTGTAAGTGTGTATACCCTGTGATGGATTGGCATCTGTCCAGGGAACAGTATACCCCACCTCGTGCCCTAAGTCTCCTGGAATAGGCGCCCCACGACCCTGTATACAGGATGAATCGGTATAGACGATGAGTGAGTCAGTAACCTAAATCAGATGAAACTATTGAAGCACATGTCTTGTGATGGCAGAGATGGCTATAATAAGTGGAGAGATGCCAAGAAACCCTGCACCCTCTTGGCTGAACTGTGCCGCAAGGACGGGATCCCCTCCCCGGAGTACAGAGAGACAGCAGTCAAAGTTCGCAACAAAATATTCAAAATTCCAGAAGAGGATTTTCCTGAAGGTCAGTCACTTAATACAGTATATAGCCTAATGTTCTGGGCTAAATGTTCACCATAACTCTTCCATTGACATTGCTTAACTGAGATGTGAAGGTTAATACACTTGTTGCTATTTGAGTCACGAGTCATGATACTGTAGATGTGTCAAGGTACTGTAGATGAAGAAATATAACCCTTCATTCTCTCTCAGAGCTGCTGAAGAAGAATAAGAAAACAGAGGAGGACTATGAGGAGATGGACCAGCACAGGGCTCTGAGCGTGCTCCACCGCTGGGAAGAGATGAGGGAGTTTTTAGTGGGAGCATGTCCTCTGGTGCCTGAGCATGTAGAGGTCCGATCGCTGCTCAACCCAGACAAGCCAGGCCTGCCCCAGGTTAAGCATAAACATTTATCCAGCAGAGACAGCAGTTTAGATGATGAAGCCAGAAGTATAAAAAATCTAATCAAATAAAAAATATCTTTAGGGAACGTTTCTTTTCTGTATGTTGGATAGTATGAGAATACACACTTACTGTATAAACATGTTTTTCTGTTTGTGGCAGGGTTATGTTCACATGTGGATTGACATGTTTCCTGTGGATGTACCTGCTCCTCCACCGGTTAACATCAAGCCAAGACTCCCCATAAGGTACCCGTATTGAACTGAACTGTGGTTAGTGTTTGTTGATAGCACGAGGTGATCTTGCAGTATGTTTAGAAGGTTTCTATCAAATAAGAAATGTATGCAAACATATGCAGTATAACGTCTATGAACATGCTGGACATTGATCTTGTATTGCATGTGTTTACAATCATTTCTATTTTTTTTTTTTATAGATGCAGTATAAAATCTATGAACGCCTTGAACACAGCATGTTGCTCATGATGATGCATCCTGTCTAGCTTGCCTGAAGTAAAATGTGTCTCTTTTCCTCACTGTCTTGTTTTACATTTCTCTTCCTTCCTTCCTTTCCAGCTATGAGCTCCGGGTCATTATTTGGAATACTGATGATGTTGTCCTGGATGACGTTAATCCCTTTACAGGAGAGCCTTCAAGTGACATTTATGTTAAAGGGTCAGTTGGAACACATATAAAAGACAGATACTTTATTTGATTTTGTATTTCGCAATTTAATACTGCATTGACTTGTTCTTAATTTGTACATACAGTATATACACCATATACACCATCAGCCATAACACTAACATCACATAACGTTAACATATTAACGTTGATTATTAGTTATATACCAGGAATGATGACACCCAAGACTCATGTATGCCTGTGGGGACCAAATTCCAGCCAGTCTGGTCCAATCCAGTGTCCAATCCAATGTCAATGAAAGAAAGTCACCAGAACATCCAGTGCACCACAGCCCTGGGCACTTGGGGCCTGTAAGGGAAAAAACCCAAGGCCATCAATCTCACCTCCAAACTTCAGAGATCCCAATCTGATCAAGCATCCAAGGGATGCGCTGGACAAACAAGCCAATGTCCTGGTGCCAGACAACAGAGGACACTCTTAGAGAACTTGTGAAGTCATGGACCATTCAGCCAGACATGCCCAGGTGGCACAAGGGGAACCTACATAGTATCGGCCATAATGTTTAGTGTTATGTTGATGTTTAATGTTATGGCTGATCAGTGTACAATTACAACAATTGCAATTACATCAATGGCTAACTGCTTTTTTTTTACGTGTGTGTATTAACACTTATGTGTATACTGTATGTGTGTCCACCAGCTGGGTTAAGGGATTGGACAATGAAAAGCAAGAGACGGATGTGCATTTTAATTCACTGACAGGAGAAGGCAATTTCAACTGGCGTTTCATCTTTCACTTTGACTACTTGCCCACAGAGAAAGAGATCACATATAAAAAGAAAGAGTCCATTTTTTCTATAGATGAGACAGAGTTTCGTCAGCCTGCTGTGCTGGTGCTCCAGGTCTGGGACTATGACCGCATTGGGTCCAATGACTTCTTGGGTAAGCTGTGTGTAAAGAAGCAGAACAAAATCCCCCAGAAGGGTCTCACTTTCATTCCTCTCTAAAGCTTTGTCAGACGTTGAGCCAGTAGTGAATATTATTTTCTTAAATGGAGCCTTAGTGCATCCATTGGTATGAAAAGGCATTTGTGCGTTCGCTTGTTTAAAATGTAATTAGTACATTTTTACAATATGAAATAATAATAATTCTCCTTGTGCTTGGTGGGTTTCCCCCGAGTACTCTGGTTTCCTCCAACTGTCTAAAAATATGCAAATTAGGCTAATTGGTTTTCCCAAAATTGCCAGTAGTGCGTGAATGAGTGTACCCTAATCCTGGAATAGGCCCCCGTGACGCTGTATACTGGATAAAGCGGTATAGACAATAAGTGAGTGAATGAGTGAGATATAGAACTTTTTTTTTATCCCACCCATTTTCAAATACAAATATTAATAATATGTAACTGACTGGTGTTTCTTGTTGCGCATGTGCACCCACATAGATGAATTATATATATATATATATATATATAAAAAGAGTAGCTCTGAATATCTTCTCATCTAGAAGTAAGTGTCAGTAATTAAAAATTCTGATCTCATTCATTTTTCTTTTTTTTTATTTATTATTATCTCAAATGTGAATCTGTTCACTGTATAGCGAAAACAAAGGAATTGGCCTTGCTGTTCCAGCACTTTGAGAAGCGACTACCTGTCATTGCCTCTGTTTTATTATCCTCCATCTTTATTCATTTAATTACAGCACGTGTCAGCTCTAAATCTCGCTTTTGCATTTTTATTAGGTTCCATCGAACTGCGACTGAGCGACATGGTTCGTGCAGCTAAATCCTCCGAGCAATGTAGCGTTAAGATGGCCAAAGACAAGGCCAACCCGCGGTTCTCCATTTTCCGTAGCAAGAGGATGAAAGGCTGGTGGCCCCTCATCAAACTGAAGAGTCAAGAGGACATTGAGAGGGAAGAGAGAGAGGCTGAAATGGAGAAGAAAAACAAGAAAAAGAAGAAAAAGAAGCAGAGCAAACGCAGCAAGATGAAGCCAGAAGATTTACAGTTTGTAGACAGCGCCGGAAACACCTTCCTTTTAATGGTATTTATTGAGTAAAGATCAATAAGGTTATTATATATTATACTATTATATAGTAGTAATGGTTAGGATTGTTTGTTGTTCTTACTGTATGAATATTGGTTTAACTGATTGTAATGACACAGGTACAGTAGCTGAACGCTCTCTTGTAATAAGTGCTATTAACAATTTCTATTTTTAAGGGCAAAGTTGAGGCTGAATTCCAACTGTTGACCGCTGAAGAAGCTGAGAAAAACCCTGTGGGCAAAGCACGCAAGGAACCAGAGCCACTAGATAAGCCGAAGTAAGACTCAAAGACAAATACCTACTTTATCTGAACTGTCCCGCAGAGAGTTTTCTGTAAAGTATCATATCCCTTTCAAACCCTGAAACGAAAAATGAAAGCAAGAAAAAAATAACCGACCCAGTCATAGGGTTGGTGTGAACTGCTTGTAGTCACAGAGTCTCAAAAGTGCTCGGATAAATTGAAATGTATTTGACATTTTTCAGTGGCTGCAATTCGATTCGTGTGGAACTTTCTATAAATCATTTCTCCTTGTCTCTTACAGTCGCCCCAAGACATCTTTTAACTGGTTTGTCAACCCTTTGAAGACCTTCGTGTTCTTTATCTGGAAGAAATACAAGAAATACATAATTGCTTTGGTTATTCTCGCAATTCTGGCGCTATTCCTTTTCCTCATCTTGTACACCCTTCCCTCACAAATCAGTCAGCTTATTGTAAATGGCTAATCTTCTATTGTGACTGTTTTGTAATGGAGATAACAACAGTAAGAACCTATCTTCTAATATTATGCTGCTCAATATCATGATTTAAAACTAAATGAATTATATTTTTATTTCCTAATTACCTTGTTGGATTCTTGATTGTTGCGTTTAAAACTGTTGCTTTGAAACTATATTTGCTTGCTAAAACTCTGTTGCTATGCCATGCGACATTGTAAAAAGCTTGCACGGTGTGAAATATGAAATGACGCTGCAAATTAAGCTAAAACGAACGACAATTATAGATACACTTTGTTAGAAATGATGTTGTGGCCAGTGTAGACACTGAGAGAAATTAAAGCCTCACAATAACAGATTTGTCATAAAATAAATAACGGTCTTTAACCACTGCTTGCAACTGATGTTCATTTGGTTCATGAAATCAATTTGGGTAGTCATCACACGCTAGTCGTTGACACTGATGTGCTAAAAATGGCTCACCGTTCAAATTATAATAGATCCAAGTTAATGTAAAAGTGAGTGTGTGTGTGTGTTTGTGTGTAAGGGGGTTATGATTTTCTACAGTATACCAACTGTATGTAAACCAGATCATTTGATGCACCACTCCATTTCTTGACCAAATAGCTCTTACATAACACAGAGATATGTTTGGAGTTATTTTCCTGTTGAAAAATCAATGGCGGTCTCACTAAGTGCAAACAAGGTAAGATGGCATGTCATTACAAAATGCTGTGGTAGCCATTCTGGTTAAGTTACGAACAGTGTCACCAGCAAAGCAACCATCACACCTTCTCCTCCATGCATCTCAGTTGGAACCACACAATCAAGAACCGTTTGTTCACCCTCTCTACGTCTAATGAAGACACTGTTGTTAGAGTAAAAATTTGGACAGTTTTCCACTAATCTAACATCCATTCCATGTGTTTCTTGGCCAGAGCAAATCTCTTCTGCTTGTTGTCCTGGAATTTGACCATGAAAGCCTGACTCACACAGTCTCCTTTGAACAGTGGGTGTTGAAATATGTCTGCTGCTTAAACACAGAGAAGCATTTATGTAGGCTATAATCTGGGGTGCAGTTTCTGAGGCTGGCAATTTTAATAAACGTATCCTCTGCAGCAGAGGTAGCTCTTGGTCTTCCTTTCCTGCATGAGAGCCAGTTTCATCATAACGTTTGATGGTTTAGGCAGCTGCACTTGGAGATACATTTAAATTGACTAAACGTCATTTTTGAAAGTAATGATGGACTGTCTTTTCTCTTTACTTAACTGTGTGTTTCTTGCCATAATATTGATTTGTATAGTAGTTGTAGTAACACTAATTGTGCTATTGACTCGGTATCCATCCTTTCTCTGCAAGAAACGTCACAAATTAACTCTGAGCCCAAACTTTTAACTGGTAGTCTATGTATAAAATAATGAGTAATTGAATGAATCATAATTAACTATAATATACAACTGGATACCTTAAAGACTTTAATAATGGACAAGTAATTTCTCTGTTCTTTATTATGTTCACTAATATGTTAATTTTCTTACAATAATTAGGCATAATTCATGGTATACTTTTTAAGTCTAATTATTATAACAAAATTATCACAGTGAACATACGAGGTGGTATCAAAAAGTTTCGAGATTTTCATCATAGTTTACAAGCTATTTTTATTTATTTTTTTGCTGTATATCCTCACTCAGACACCTGGCAGTATAATTTGCTGTTGACAATCTGGCCTTGCATTTTTTGGTCTAGGAGACGATGGACTCTTCCACTGTGAAGACTGTTGTTTCGTCTCAGGGTTGTATATTGTTTCGTCATTGGTAATGATCCTTGACATGAAGGATGGGTTATCTTGGCAGATTTTGACGCACTCACTGTTCCCTCTGCTCCTGTGTCAGTAGCCTGGGGACAAACTTGACAGCAACACGGCGCATGTTCAAATCACACGTGAGGATTGCCTGAACTGTTCCATATGACACACCGACAATGGCAGCAATGTACTGCCATCTGTTGGCGTGATAGAAAATTAGACTTGAAACTTTTTGATACCACCATGTATTCCATTCTTCTATTAACCACTCTGACTCCAGTCCCAAGAAATCAAACCTAGGCTACCTGATCATTTCATCAGTTAAAATGGGAAACTTTAAAGAATGAAGTTTGTATTTATACAAACATTTGTATTTCTTATAGTCCCGATTTGGCAGCACATTGGCTTAGTGGTCAGCACTGTCGCCTTGTACTTCCAGAGTCTGGGTTTGATTCCCACCTTGGGGTCTGTGTGCATGGAGTTTGCATGTTCTCCCCATGCTCGATGGGTTCCCTCAGGGTTCTTCGGTTTCCTCCCACAGTCCAAAAACATGCAGATTAGGCTAATCTGCATTCCCAAATTGCCTGCAGTGTGTGAGTGAGTGTGTGTGTGTGTATGTGAGTGTACCTCGCCTATGCCTAAATATCCTATAGGCCCCCTGCCACTCTGTATACAGGATAAAACTGACTGAGTGAGTGAGTGAGTGAATATTCCAAATTTTAAGTGATGAAATAAACATGTAACTTTAGGATTGTTTTCTTGGGACTGGAGTCAGAGTAATTGAAAGAAGAATGGAAGGAAATTTAAATGACCAATTTTCAGTAAGGAGTTATACAACATTGTGATATACCCAATTAACTCGTCGGGATTTTGTTCCCAGTGAAGTAATAAACTCATTCTGTACAATAATACACAGGGTGCCGTTAATAGAACAGGCGCGAGATTAGACGAGCGTTACGCTACGGAGCATGCGCGATGTCACTATTACTTAGCAGCGCGAGGAAGCCGCTCGTTTGCGAACCTCATTGTCGCGGTCACGCGCCGCGCGCTCCCATCACCTCCGCCGCGTTACTCCCGAAGAGAGGGACAGACTTCAGCGCTTCACGTTTTCAGCTCCTTTTTAAAAAAAAAAAAAAACAAACAAACAAACTATGTTTTGTAGTAAACTGACACAACTACAGCAAGCTACCTTTTCGTTCAGGTTTAATCCTTAATAATATCTGTTTTTCAAAATAAATTAGCAAAAATTACAAACAAAAATGCCCGAGTTGATATCAGTGGACGAGTTCATCGCGGAGACTTTAGAGGACTACAGCTCTCCAACAACCTCCTCCTTCATCACCAAAATGACCAGCTGTCGCAATTCCGTTAGCAGTATTGAAGAGGTAGGATGTCACTGATCCCTACTGTACTGTAAATGTTAAGCGGAGGTGATCTGCCAGCTGTGTGTGTAGAGAGAGAAAGTGCGCTTATCGAGTAGTCCTGCGTGATGCGACTGTAGGTTTAGTTCTGGCTCGAAAGCCTACCATCATAAACGGCAGTATATACAGTATAATATGTGCTTTTGGACTTCTTTGGTGTGTTGATTTCGTTTCACCACCAAACCGGGGATGCGATCTAACCTGGAAACGCGCTCCCTTTAATTCTGACGCGGCTTCGCTGTTCCGCTTTAGGCAGCTCGGAGCTCTTTGTCCACTTTGTCTCCTGGATTGCGTGTATATATTACAGTCTGGACATGCATGTGGTATGTTTTTGGGATTTCCATGAACAGCCATGACCAAAGACACATGTATTCATTTCATCAGAAGACAATAGGGATGCGACAGAGGGAATTCTGCACGGCCTTTGTTATGAGCAGTGAATGTGCTCCTGTTAGATGTAATGCTGCCCGCTCGGTAAACGGAGAGATGTGCGGAACCTACATTTGTCTCTCACTCTGACAAATGCATGTTTAGGATTTAGTGCAAAATTTGAGGATTTTTTTTTTTTCAGATTTGTTTGTCTTCCAGTTTTAAGAGGAGTAAACAATTTTTCCTTAAAGGACAAATATGTATCAAATATTCTACTCAGTCAAAAGTCCCTTTTTTGCCACCAAAACAGTAATAAGTAATAAGTGTTCTGACACTTTTCCTCAAATTGAGCTTCATTAGCTCTTCCATTGGATTGGACTGGACGGACCAGCTCCTCATGTGCATCAATGAGCCTTGGCTGCCGGTTCCCCGGTTTCCCTTCCTTGGATCACTTTTGGTACGTCCTGACCATCCCACAAGACCTGCAGTTTTAGAGTTGCTCTGACCCAGTTGTCTTGTCTAGCCATCACAATTTGGCCCTTCTCACAGTATCTACATTTTCCATATCTCGTTAAAATGGCAGCTGGAAGTGGGTGGGATATACTCTATTAGGCAGAAAGTGAAACTTGTATATTCCTGAACTCGATGTATTGCAAGCAGAAAAAATGGGCAAGCATAAGGATTTGACTGACTTTGACAAGAGGCAGATTGTGATACCTAGAGAACTGGGTCAGAGCAACTCCAACTCTCTTGTAGGATGTTCCTGGTCTACAGTGGTCAGGATATACCATACGTGATCCAAAGAAGGAAAACCGGTGAACTGGCGACAGGGTCATGGATGGCCAGGGCATACGGATGCACGTGGGCAGCAAAGTCTGGCCCGTGTAGTCTGATCCAATAGAAGAGATATTGTAGCGTAATTTGAGGAAAATGTTAATGCTGGTTGTGATAGAAAGGTGTCAGAACACACAGTGCTTCACTGTTATGGTAGCAATAGGGGGAATTAGGCTAGTGATCATAATGTTATGGCTGATTGGTGTATTGTTTAGATAATTTATGTTGTTTAAGCTATTATGTGTACGTTTGTTCTGCATTTATGTCCTGATTGATATAGGTATCAAGTAGACCAATACATGGTAATCAAATTTTTGCTAAGTAAAAAAAAAACACATCCACAAGGGTTATGTAGTCTCAAGCCCTCCTCTTATAGATGTTGTGCCAATTTTACACCAGATTGCAAAATGCATTCTATGTCTTGCCCAGGGCAATAAGCTTGGCGACTTCCTCAAATTCTAGCAGATATGTTAGATTATCAGGTAACCATGGTGATGACCTAGGCTGTGAAAAGCATTGTGAACTGAACAGCGTAGCACATTACATGCCCAATGATTTCAGCATCATCTGAGAGGACCGATCCACTGGCTCTAGTGAACTCAGCACATTTATAGCCTGAGGGGTTTAATGGTACAAAGGAACATGCCTGCTTAGAAAATCTATAACTCTATATTGATTGCAGAACAGTGGCTCTTGTGTGTATCTTAAGGCTAGTCATTATTAGAGACAACTCTAATCTCAGATCAGATCACATGGAAAAAATTGATTAGATCAAATGGATTAGTGCTCATTCAGCTAAGGCTGGATACATTTAAGGAGCGTGACTTACTGAAAGTAGTGCTATTTAATGGTTTTATTTTAATGTTGTCTAGAACAGAGATATCATGCATTTTGTCACCACATTATCATTGTTTATTTAGGATTATTGTCATTCCTCTCTTTGATTACATTCTCATCATCTAAGTCCTCCTTCAATAATTTACATGAATAGAACATGGATTAAATTGAATAATTTTAAGAAGGTGTCACATTGAATATGAGAAATTAATAAGTGAAGTCTCATACTGACCATGTTTCTGACCATGTTTGAAACCCCATGAGTCACACATGTCACACATGTTCTGTCAGTAGATCCTGTAAGTTGAAATGCATATTACATATTATATGAAATCAAATATGTCAGGTGATGATTTTTGTGTTACTTACTACTGTATGGATAATTTTGAACTGCTTTGAGTTTAGATCATTTGGGATTAGCAGAGGTACTGTGTGTGGGAATACATGACTTGTACTCGGAATGTTTAAATAATACACATCACATGCACCAAATATGTACAGTATGCCTGCATGCCTAATGCCATTCAGTATTATTACAGACATACAACATAGACTATTATTATTATCAACTTCCCCTTCCAAATGGAAATCCCCCAGGGTGTACTGGTGAGTCTCTCTCTCTTTCCGCTACAGTGGACAGACTCACTTGTTCTGCAATGAAACCTTAAACTCTTCTGTCCCCCTAAATGTGGCTTTCTCTGTCGTCTGTTACACATGTTGCTCTCAAAAACATCTATCCATGATTCATGAAATTATTTAATCTCTGGATCTGTTGGTTCCAGTTTTGTAAATTGTGCTGAAAGAAAAAAAAATGCTGCACAGATGGAAGTCAAATGCTTTAATTATTACATACTTCCAGTAATACAGTTCCCTCTGCAACCATGTGCAAAAGACTTTAGTCATAGTTTCTGTTTATTTAATGAGAAAGCACAATCTTACGCTAAATCATCATGCTTTGGTAGGAGTATTATTTCATTTAATATATTTTATTTGGGACTCGTGAATAAACATGGCATTTATTTAGTTTCAGTCAGATTAGATGAAAAGATGGTGCCTTTAATGTTTATTGCTATTAATGCTTAAAGTGGGATTTTTGGTACATATAAACAGACAATACTGTTCACTTATAATAACATAAAACTACCTGAGTCAACGAAGCCCAGAGAATGCATAATACATACAAATGTCACACTGAAAGCTAGACCCCCTGGTTGGTTTGAGGAACAAAAGATTTAACTGTGCTGAGCCAAGTATTCTCTCTGACCATTGTGCATAGTCAGGGAAATGTGAATTACACAAATAAATACAGGAGAATTCTGGAACCAGGCATGAAAAAAATAAAAAACATGTGTCAGTGAAAATTTACAGATACTTACAGGTACAAGCTGATAGAGAACAGCTCAGTGTAAACCTTAGTAATGTAACATTTAAAGCATCCTGGTTGATTATAATAGACTAATATGTTCATTATATTTTCATGTAAATTAAACAACAACAACAACAACAACAAAAAAAAAAGGCCTAGGACTATGTCTTCAACTTTGCTCCAGTGATCTGTGAATAAACTTAAAAATAAGACATTAACCACTAACCTTTCTGGTTGTCTTTAAGTTCTTATTATATCCAGACAGATGACTAACAAGCTCTACCATATTGTTACCTTAAACCATTGTATGTACAGTAACACTATAGAAAGAGACAGAAATGTTTTGCCTGCCATGAAAATCTCATTAGTCTCGATTTGCTTTCGTTAAAGTCTAAGCTATTTGCACAATAGTACTCTAGCCTGTCAAAGTATAGAATAACAACCACGGCTTGGTTGACTTAATTGAGTTAAATAGGAGTTTTCAGTTACCATCGTATCCTCAGACGATTGCAACATAGGCCTTTGTGTTTCTGGTTCAACTATGTGGAAGCTTTATTTTAAGAAATATCTCTAGTTTAACAAAAAAATGAGAACTTAAATATTTCGGACATTAAAAAAAATTTTTTTTTTAGTATTATTATTAATTTGAGCTTGTTATTAATCCATGCTCACAATTTAAGGCTCAGAGGGATAAGAAGATCATCAGCTTAAACTAGTAAGATTTTTCTGAACATCTGACAGTAAAACTAAAGTGAAACAAAGATACCGTTTACCTATATTATCTTCTAGCAGTGCACCGTTAAAGCCTTTTTTTTGTGCACTTTTTGTATTTTTTAAGTGTGAACAAGTTTCTTCTCACAGTCAATAGAAAACACTAAAAGGCTAATGATAGTGTAAATGTTTGAAATGCGCAGTGGAAAGACTGGTTTACTCTGATCTGTTTGCTTTTCCACCCTCTTAAAACCCAAGCTCAGGACTGAACCAGCAACCCTTGAACTTTGAGGCAGCAATGCCTACAGTCTTTTGGCTTTACAATTGAACTGGAAAACAACAAACAAGTGATTTTAACCCCTTGATATGATGGAAAAGGCCTTTTTTGCATTTTGGATTTTGAAAAGGCATAATTAGATTCACCATGAATGAACTGCCACAAATATAATGTCTTTGGCATATTGGCATATGCGTCTATAAGCATACAGTATGCAATGGAATGATATATACCTTCAGGTATATGGCGTATAAAGGCTCTGTATACAGGAATACGTATATAAAGTGCAGAGCAGTGTGGCATGCATGACAAAAACAATGCACAAACTGAACGGATTGTGAACTGTTGTGAAGTTGAACATTAAAAGCATAAACAGGTGAAGTATATACAGTATGTAAGCAAACAAAAAAATCTGGAAAAACAGCCCACACTGGTATACACAAATGAAGCCTGAACCATGGGCTGCTGCTCTAGGGAATGTTTTATTTATTTATTTATTTATTTTTATGACCTACAGTATACAAATGGGCTTCAGATAACTCAGATAAAACTTTTTTTTTTAAAATAAAAGTTATAAAAGTTATGTTATACTTACAAAAGTGAATTGTCAGTATAGTGCTAAATATTAAGCCAAATGACACTGACATCCGCCATCAGCACTTTAACACACTGCAGATCATGCTGTTTGTACTTACAGAGAGGATGAGTGGCGGGAGGGAGATAACTGCAAACGGAAATTCGGTTCTCTTCAGGGTTAAAGTTACAGCTTAGTGGATAGCTGGTGGCTGAAAATCATGAAGTCATCATTTGCCTATGCTGTTATTAAGATGCACTTAAATTTATTTCTGCAATAATCTCGTACTTTTCAACAAACTATTACGGACGTAGCTTTGCATTGTCTCCTGGTTAAAAATGTCAAACATTATTACAGTTATTTTCTGTTCAATTCTGTTTTGAACTAATACTTTGATATGAACTTTTAACGTTGTTCATTCACTCAGTTATATAAATATGCAATATTACCTCCCAACTCAGTTAAAGCAGATTAAAAACTAACAAAATCGGTCCCTAACGCTGTTGATCGTAACGTTTTTATTATGCCTCATACACAATAACAGTGCTGGAAGTCTCAGATGTTGTCTATAATGCTTTTACCTTTTCCTCTGTGTATTCTTATTTTATGCTCTAATTAGTTTTTTGCACACATCAATGCTTTTCTTAACATCTGCTAGTTACATCAATATTACAACATTATAGTTACTAAGCATAACCCGTAGGAAGGCACGTTTGTTTTTGTTTTTGTTTTGTTTTTTTGCAACTTGCTTGATTTGCTGAAACAGGAAGTGTTTTTTGAAAGGAAAATTACTACTGCAATAGTAATTGTAATGTACAATGTAATGTCATGATTTCTTTAGATACTAAGCAAAATAGGATGTGGCCAAAATCTGCTCCGATTATTATCCTGTTTATAGATACAATCCTGTTTGGTTAAAATAAAAAGGATTATGTGTAAAAAAAAAAAAAAAAAAAAAATAATAATAATATATATATATATATATATATATATATATATATATATATATATATTTTTTTTTTTGGTATGAAAATGAGAATTCTTTTTTGTTATAATCAACTGCATCTTCTACTGTATAACGTTGGAAAATTGTCAGTGTCACAACTTGCCTGTTTGAATTTCTTTGTTAGATGTGAGGAAAACTTATCCATGTGTTCCTGAAATATTTTTCAGAGAAAACATAAAATTTTCTTGAAATTTGGAGAATGCATTATGAAAACCTGTAGTGAATAGTGGTGAACTGTCAAACTTTGTGGAAGAAATATGGTTGGAAAAGTGTTGCAGAAGCGACAATAGAGCACACAGTTGTGTTTAATTATTAAGACAGAAGCATTTCCACATCCACTTGATGTGGTTAATAAAAAAATAAAAAAATATGAATGTATTAATTTGCTAGGGAGCATTTTGACTTTGGAGCAATGGAAAAAGGTCATGTGGTCTGATTAGTCCAAGCTGACCCTGTTCCAGAGAGATGGGCGTGTAAGAAGGGTAAGAAGGAAAGAAGGAAAGAGCAAAAAGGTATGCACCCATCATATATAGAGGTCACTGTACGGGCTTCCGGAGGCAGTGTTATGATCTGGGGTTGCTTCAGTTGGCCAGATCTAGGCTCAGCAACGCTATGTGACACAAAATGAAGTCAGCTGACGACCTGAATGTCCAGGTTATCCCAACTGTGGAGTTTTTATTTTATTCCTCGACAGTATGGGCTTATTCCTGGACTCAACTCCTGGATGCGCTACTGGCATTTGCAGTTTGGCACGTTTAGGTTTGTTTTGTACATAACATGACATTTCTTTGCACATAATGCATTCTATTTACATCTGAAAAAACACCTGCAAACCACTTAGCACTGTACGAAAGTGTTTTCTTTGCTCCCAGAACACCCAATTTAACATTTTTTTCTAAATAGAATTAGGTGCAAGGTAATTAAGCAAGGTAAACACTAAAATCTACAGATCAGGGGGTCCTTGAGGACCAGGGTTGGGAACCACTGGTATAGAGGATGTGACTGTCCACAGAAATGATGATATTTATAGCGTATTTTACTGTCATTCCTCAAGGGTTGTATTCTATGGCTTCTGATGTTTTGACGATCAGTGTTTAGGTCCAGTTGCAAGTTGCCGAACATTCTTGCAAGAAGTTTCTGATAATGTCCTTGAAGTTCATTCATTGGCCCAGTTATCTTACAATAGAGACAATAGTCAGTCCATTGAACATTTCCTGGCTCACTGTCGAGCGCATCTAGTTCCACTTTGCTGAATTACTCGATCACCTCCAGGCATAGTCAGCATTAATGTGATTGGCCATAGGTTTCGTTCGAACCATTCTCACAATATCAGAACTATTGCAATAGTCAAAAATCATGCACAATAATTTGTTTAGGGTGCATGCTTGCGTGCTTGCGTGCGTGCGTGCGCGTGTGTCGGTCAGGTGACTTAATTCAAACGTAATAATAAAGAGTTCTAACATATGTTCTTCCTGTTTCCAGAGGTTTTGAGGCATGAATTAATATGCCCTCAAACACATGACCTATTATCCATGTTTAGAAGATGAACACTGATGAACAACCTATTTCAGTGAAATTCCATTTGCTTTGTAGGCTTTGGACTGTGACCGTACAGTACTGCAGAAAATGAAAAAGGCTTCCAAAGGCAAGCATGTCTCCGGTCAAGGTAACATTGCTGATGTTCTATAATGACACGAATGTCTCAATTTATACTTCATTTAAAACAGCTGTGTATTTAGAAAATATGTCTTAGAGTAGGAGGCAGAGGACAACCAACAAAACTACCCATCAAAACTACTGGGATAAGTGGCATGCCCAGACAGGAATCTGATGGTTTAGAGAAAATGTCATTGCTGCCTGCTGTGTGTAGCATATTTTTGTTAATACTGCACTAACCATAGACAAAGCCATACCGACAGGTTTTTACAATATTTAGCATGATTGCACTAATGTATGGTTTCCAACATTTCTTTTACAAAACTCATTTGAAATGTTAAAATGTTCTACTTGGTGTCATTTTATCCTCCATGTTTTAAATTTCCATTTGCTTTCCCTCAAGAACACATATCACAGTTGGAGCTGTACATCAACTCCATGGAGAAGCTAGCTGTCAATTTCCGCAACAACGGAGAACAGGAAGTGGCCTCTGCCTTTATTAAGTTTGCGGAATTCTCCAAAGAGCTCCTGACACCAATGAAGAACTTGGTGAGTCATTGAGGGAGAAAACACCCTCTGGCCAGCACGGTGCTCACACTGATGTAGTTATGGTGTGAATTAAACAATGAAGCTCTCAGTTTACAGTTTTAAACTACAGCTCACAGGCTCAAATGTAAGCCTTCTGTCCAAAGAAAGATAAAGCTGCTTATCATATAGTGTATATTTTTAGTTAAGCTCTGCTTTCTGTAAGACTTTTTTGGTTGGTTGAGACTTGTGCCACAATGATTGTTTACATTTTATCATATTTCCTCTCATAGCTAAAGAGCATGCTCCACAATATCAACTTTTTCCTGGACTCACTGGTGAAAGGGGATTTGAAAGAGGTCAAAGGGGTATGTTCAAAAAGTCACACGTGGTGTCTCTGAAATGCTGTATCTGTTCTTGTATCTGTTCTTGGGAAAGTACTGATTGAAGGTTGTTTCAGAGCTATGCTTCTGTGTTTCTGTTTTGTATTTTAACATCGCATGAACTACTAGATGATCTTCACATTCTGGTTGAAAATTGATTTATATCGAAAAATAAAGGACAGGAAATGGACCTGTTTCTTCCCATACAAATATCTATATAGACTGATATATCTGACACGCAACAATATCTGCTGTAGTCATAAAAACCTCGTTGTTCGTACTGAGCAAACGTTAACACATGTAGTAGTTTATGACTATATAGTATACGCATACAGTACATAACTCACGATCTCGTCGCGCTGCCATTTAATTCTAGTTCCTCTCAAGGTTTCTTTATCATGTCATCTCCTGGGATGGCAAACTCATTTTTAATCTAAATTGAATTCTATTTCTACATTTTTTCAGCTACTTTTGTGATCCTGTCTCTAATTAAAAGCGCTATACAAATAGAATAGAATAGAAAAGGATTGGATTGAAATCCCTCAAGTTTATTAGAGCTTTTCTTGTTCTATCATTAAATGAAAAACATTTATTTCTGAAACTTCTTTTCCCCTAGGATCTGAAGAAGCCATTTGACAAGGCATGGAGAGATTATGAGAATAAATTGTGAGTACTCATAGGTCTGCTTATTAAATTATAGGGTTCTGCGATACTGACAATATAAGTGAAATATGCACAGCTCAGCCATGACAGCACAACACAAAATATCATGCTCAGTATTGTGTAGGTTCTCCTTGTGCCACCCAGGCAGCTCTGGCCCCTTGAAGCATGACTCCACAAGGGATGTGGTGTGATATCTTCCAGTTGGCATTAGGTCCTTTGGGTGCTGTAGATTGATGGGATTGGATTTGTTTGTCCAGCTCATCCCATGGGTGCTTGATTGGATGGGGTTCTGGGTAGTTTAGAGGCCAGGCTGGCAGCCTGTGGTGCATTGGGTGTTCTGGTAAATTTCTATTCTATTGACTTTTTTTGATGAGTAGTGCTGCTTTGGCTTTTCTTTGAGATTGGACTGTACAGGCTGAACTCGAGTACCTATGATTCAGTTCACTGGTATGTAGTTTTACTGGTATATAGTTGATAATCAATGTTAATTTGTTAATATTAGTGGACAGGGGTAGCTCAGTGCTTAAGGCATTGGACTATGGTTTGGAAGGTCTCAGGTTCAAGCCCCATAACCACCAAGTTGCTACTGGTGGGCTCTTGAAGGTGGTGTGTCTGTACATTTAAGATATTTGCGAAAAAAATTATTTGGGTGGAAGTAAGATGAGTAATAAAACACCAAAGAATTTTTGTCTGTTTGTTTGTGCACGCATTAATTAAAAACTACTGAATGAATTTGAATGGGGTTTTCATAGGTGCATATGGCCGAGGTAACATATAGGCTTTGTTTCATTGCAAAGCTTGTGAAAATAAAAATGCTTCCTTCCTTTATGAGAAATAACGGACTGTTCAAGCGAGAGCAGTGTTGTCAAGTACAGAGTATGTCACACAGCAACTGCCAAGAGCTAGACTAACAGAAAGAAGTGCTAATTAAAAACCTTTTAGTGACCATTTGTATGTGTTGTCGTTGCCAGTTTAGCAGGTTAAGAGTGCACGTGCAATTTAACACAGGTGCTTCATTAACATTTATGGCAGGTGCAGTATAACTGTTTTGTGCAAATCTTACTGTCAGAAGTGTTTTGTTTCGTAAGCACCTGACATTGATGAATCATTTGCCTTTTCCAATTCAACAAAACATGAATTGACTTAAAATTTGTGGGTAAGCTGTGTAATAAATGTGTCTTATGCATCTTACCTCCCATACATATACATGCAGTGTGTACTTGCTCATGTGTTGTTGTTGACTGGAGTTCCTGATTTAGTTTTTTTTTAAGGTCTGTCATTTAGTCCTGTGATCAGGTCACTCACTTCCCGTGTCACTGTCTAAGTTAAGAAACACTTTAAAAGGAAACGTAAAAATTCCCACTGACTGCACTTCCCCTTCCTTTCTTAAAAAGTCACCTTGTATAATTGTTTGAGTTATGCTAAGAATGAAAATAATTGTAATTGGCCTTAGTGGTATGATATATAGTAAAATATATACAACTCTCAGGATACTTCTAAGCATAACCTGCATTAAATGTATCACTTTAAAGCAATAAGATAGAGAAGGAGAAAAGGGAGCTGGCAAAACAGTATGGCATGGTGAGGACAGAAGTAAGCGGTGGAGAGATTGCTGAGGATCTAGAGAAAGAACGAAGAATGTTTCAGCTACAGATGTGTGAGGTGAGATCTCTCTTTCGCTCTCTTTCCCGCTCTCTCTCTCTCTCTCTGTCTCTGTCTTGATATAACTGTGTCAGCTGCCTCCCACAGACATCCCTACATCATAAAATCTCAATGATATAAAGTAGAATTTTACTGACTTCCACTGTTTTCTCATATCTATCAATAAGCACAACTCGTGTTTCCTCCTCCTCTTATCTTCTTCTGCAGTACCTCATTAAAGTAAACGAAATAAAGAGCAAGAAAGGTGTGGATCTGCTCCAGAACCTCGTCAAGCACTACTACTCCCAGGGCAAGTAAGGCGTTTAACCTTGTCTCTATTTTGTCCTTTGCATTACGTAACCATGTAAGTTTTCATTTCACATAGGTCGTGATCCGTGAGGTAATGTTTTCTGTCTTGATCGGGCAATTACATGAACCTCCACAAAAACCACCTTGTTGCAAAGGGCACAAAACACTTTCCATGTATTCTCCATGTGAGCGTGTACAAATCAATGCTATAAACAATATATAAACAACTGGATGAATATTAACGGTGAAATGTATTCATTAACTTATGAGCACTAATATGATTATTTAAATGCTTTTAAACACATGGAAATATCAGGCTAAAACACCTGTTCGTTATATCACCCTCACTGTTTTAATGCTAGTCAGTGTATAATAGTTTGATATACATTTTATCCATCTTTTTTATTATTATTTTTTATTACTTTTGTCTTACCCATTGTGTACATTTGATTGATGTATATTCTGCAAATTTTACATGAAGGTGCAGGGCATAGAAACATCTTCGTCTTTGGGTGGGCGATTAATGCTTCAATTGATAAAGTCATTGATATTTAATTTACTTACCATTTTTATGAAGGAAAAAAGGTGAAATGGCGGCCTTGCACCTCTAGGGTCCGGGTTCGATTCCCGTCTCTGTGTACATGGAGTTTGCATGTTCTCCCCGTGCTTGGTGGGTTTCCTCCGGGTACTCCGGTTTCCTCCAATCCAAAGACATGTAGGTTAGGTTAATCGGCGTTCCCAAATTGGCTGTAGTGTGTGAAAGCGTGTGTGAGTGTATGTGTGTGTGTATGTGCCCTGCGATGGATTGGCATCCTGTCCAGGGTGTACCCCGCCTTGTGCCCTAAATCTCCTGGGATAGGCTCCAGACCTCCCGTGACCCTGAATACAGGATTAAGCGGTATCGATGATGAGTGAATGAGTGAAAAAAGGTGAAATTTCCCCCACTCCTGTGAAATGTCGACAAAGCACATTAAAGAAAAATAAATATGCCAGTATTTTTAAGTTGTGCGTCTGGTAATCCTTGCACATACACTGTGGAAACCAGGAGGTCAGCCTGGGGTTCGTCTGGGCCACGGACAAACTTACTATACTCTACCATACTGTATATGATCATGCCATGTATTATCTGGTCTCTGGCTCGAAAACAGCATTCACACTTCACTAATTGTACCAAACTTGGGGCTCAGACGACTCAGCGTCTGGAAGAAGAAAAAAAAAGTGTGAAAACACTAGGGAAAGAGGCACCACTGCTTTGTCTGTGGGCAGAGCTAACACGCAGACTGTGAGAAGCTGAAACTGAAAAACAAAGGACTTGTCCAGATTCACTGCATTTTGTCAGTCGTGGAAATTATTTATCAAGCTTACAAAGAAGATCAGTGACTGGCTCACAGTGTTAATTCCAGATAACTAGTCAAAGCTTTCCCATAACAGTTGGCACGCAGCTCTATAAATAGGTACCACTCTTTGGAACTGAACTTCATTTGCATATCTTTTCTGTCCCTGTGATGTCTGAAAAGTGCTGAGTGGTTCGTGTGGAGTGTCCATGAGTTTCTGGGTTTTTTTTTTCTGTCTTTTTCTTTTGTCTTGTGTCTATCTGAATCTAACATTTTCTAACGTTTGACAGTGTGGTGATTTTGTAAGGAAGGACGAGAGCCGCTAGAGGGAGATGAGGAAAATGGTGGGTGGGGGATGAAAGATGAAGCGTTGAGGGAGGAAGGAGGAGAGAAGTGGGGCTGCAGTAACAGCAAATCACCGGTGCTGATTGTAATTACATTGGTTTCCTTTGTCAGTTTCTTTCAGGAGTGCTTGACTGCCACAGAGAAGCTAAAGCATTATGTCGACACTCTCACTGGAAAACTCAGCTCTGTGAGTGCATTTTTACCTTAATAAGTACATCTCTTGATTTGAATCATCTTACAGTGATAAGATTTTACACGCACAGACTGTCACAGTGAAATCCGCAAGAGATTTAGTGCTCGTTCATGGTAACTGTTTCTGAACTTTATGGCAACTCTCTCCTTTTAAATGGCTGCTCATGGGGTTATTATCCTTTATGAGTAACTCAATGATTTGTCTTTGCTTCCTTTTGAGTGGATGGCGTATACAACTTGAGCTAACATGATGACAATCTGTGAAAAGAGCTATATTCTGTCACTCAGTCCACAGTGTGAGAACCCAGGTGCATTGTTACCTCTAATATCATTCTGAAAAACAACATCATGTGGCGGTAATTGTGCCTTTGTGTGTGTGTGTGTGTGTGTGTGTGTGTGTGTGTGTGTGTGTGTGTGTGTGTGTGTGTGTGTGTGTGTGGGTATGTGTGTTAAACTGACAGCGAGAGAGAGAGAGAGAGAGAGACTAGGACAGCTTATCAGCATTCAAAGGAGATCTCATTCTGCAGCTGCCACAAGCAATAAGACTTAGTTTTAAATGTACCAGTAGACCAGTCATTAAACTCTTTCAGCTCCATTTCAGCTGGCACATTTTTATGAACAAGTTGACGGTTAAAAAAGATAAGCGCCATTTTCTGACTTTTACTCATTTTGGCAATTAGATTTTTTCTGACACACAAGAAAGAAGAAGAAGAAAAAGAAGAAGAAGGTTGTCTATAACAATATGAAAATTGCTATATAACCTTGCTTCAGAATCTATAAAGATGCACTATTCAGGCAGACCACGATATGTTGCAGCTGCATTTTACAGCAATTGGTTCTTTCTGTCACTGAACAGGAACTACATGCTGTGCATGAACCAAATTCGTTCAGTGGAGAATGTTAAAGGCAAGAAAAATGACGTTTACAGTCTGTTATTGGGCGGCACGGTGGTGTAGTGGTTAGCACTGTCGCCTTGCACCGCCAGGGTCTGGGTTCAATCCCCGGCCAGGCTCGTTTCCCGTCTCTGTGTGCATGGAGTTTGTGTGTGTCTGTGCCCTGCGATGGATTGGCACCCTGTCCAGGGTGTACCCTGCCCAGGGTGTACCCTGCCATGTGCCTGAAGTCTCCTGGGATAGGCTCCAGGCCCCCCGTGACCCTAAATACAGGATTAAGCGGTATAGATGATGATGAGTGAGTGAGTCTGTTATTGCAGTCCCTCCAGCTGTAATGAAATACTGGTATGCGTTGATTAACATTTGCAATATTTTCTGTGAAATAAAACAGCGGCGACACGTGGTTAGCATTGTCACCTTCAGGGTCCGGGTTCGATTCCTGTCTGGGTTCGATTCCTGTCTGGGTTCGATTCCCGCCGTTGTGTGCATGGAGTTTGCATGTCCTTCCCGTGCTTAGAGGGTTTCCTCCGGGTGCTCCGGTTTCCTCCCACAGTCCAAAGACATGCAGATTAGGCTAATTGGTGTTCCTAAATTGTGTCAGTGAGTGTGTGTATGTGTGTACCCTGAGGTGGATTGGCATCCTGTCCAGGGTGTACCCCGCCTCGTGCCCTGTCTCCTGGTATAGGCACCAAGTATACGGAAAAAGGCGGTTTAGACAATAAGTGAGGATGCTAATACCATGTTATACACGTAACAAAGCTACTGCATGTCTGATACTGTAGCCTATGCCCTGGCCATCACAAAGTTTTGACCTTAACCCAACTGGAGCTCTTCAGGGTGTACTGAGTTGCATAAGTTTGTGGAAACAAAGCCATAGCGAATGCATGCTGTGATCAAAGCGGTCCAACCTAATTTTTGTTTGAGAGTTGAATGTGCAACTTTTCTGATGTATCTCTCCCTGTGCAGGAAATCTTGTCCTATGAAGGATATGTAGAAAAAAATGTGTTATGTATGTTTAGTCTGGGTTTATAGTGTGGGATTGTGTGGGGTTAATGTCTGTTTTTGGGCGTGTGTGTGTGCAGATAAAGCATAGTCAAGATGAAGAGAAGAGGCAGCTTATGTCTCTCAGGGACCAGCTAAGACCTGCCTTGCAACTTGAACTTAAGGAGGTGATCACTTACACACTCACTTACTGTCACTCAACATGGCATTAGAGTGCATTATTTATTTCTTAATATTATTCCCTAATACATTCTGTGGTTTATTTTAGTCTTCTCCTATATCGCCTTGTCCTTGTCCAAAGCGCTTCATAATGAAATTTGATTTATTCAAACTATTTTGTAGCTTTTAATATTACAGAAGTATTAGACATATTTATTGGTTTGAATAGCTGGCTGGCTGATATATCTTAACTAGTATGTTTCTGCTTTTACATGTGTCTTTTACATGTGGTACAAGTCTTCACTTGTGTGCGTACTTGTGTGCAAAAAATGGCAAAAAAAATTTGATTTTTATAAAAGGGTTAATACTTCTAGCCTTTTAAAAGGTTTTTCTGTTACATGGAAATAATTAAGGGTTTCCCCAAGATGGAGAACCTGAAAACCATACTAGGGTGCTATTTGGGAAGTTTTTAAAGGAGTATCTGATTCACTTTTATCAGCCACAACCGAGTGATTTGGTACAAATAAAATGATGATTCTGTTTTATGTAGCAGTTAGGTAACATAGGCTATTAATACACTACAGGAAATGTTTACCTCATGAATTTAGAGCATGAAATAGAGTTTGTTGGCCTGGTACAGTGTGATCCTGGAAAGAGGTTTAATAACGCAGTTTTGAACCAAGAGTAGTTTTGTGATAAGAGGTGTTGACAGAACTATTGCACTAATTTCTGGTCAGGGACAGGGAAGGAATGGCGTATGCCCGACTAAAATAGCAATTCACTAGAAAACCAAGTTACAGGAAGTGCAAAATTGTGATTGGGCAACACCAACTGTTGGGAAACGTTAGCTGTAGACCCACTGAGCAGAGTTAAGGAACTCTGTACTAATACTGGGTGGAGCTTCCCTTTGTTCTCAAAAAAGCCGCGCTCCTTTTCGCTATGGGTTCCACATTATGTTGCAAACATTTTTTTAAGATTTTGCTCAATGTTCACGCGATTGCATCATGTATTTCCTACAGATTTTTAGGTGCACTGTGATGGTGCAACTCTCCTGTTCTCCCACATGTCGAAAGTGACTGGGAAGGCCATTGAAAAACATTGAACTCATTGTCATGTTCATGAATCTAGTTTGAAATTTTTGTTAGTGAAATTCTGCATGTTGGGATGAAGGAATGCCATGAAGGCATGCAAATTGTCATCAACAATACTCAAGTATGTTTTGGCATCCCACACCATTATAGCCTCGACTGCAGACAACAAGACAGATTTGGTCCATGGGTTCATGTTAATGGTACCAAAATCTCATCCTACCTGCAGAAATCGAGATTGATCTGACCAGCCAATGCTTTTCCAGCTTTTCCAGCCTTCAACAGTAGTTTGGTTGAGCCGGTGCTCACTGCGGCCTCAGCATTCAGTTCTTGGCTGATAGGAGTGAAACCCTGCAATGATGCTGTTGTAGATGTTGTAGTTCCACATCAAGGTTTAAAGAGTTGTGGATTCTGAGATGCATTTCTGATCACCATGATTGTACTATGGCCTTTCTGTCAGCTTGAACTAGTCTTGCATATACAAAATGACAGAATTACCACTTACTGGATGTTTTTTTTTCTTGATCACACACTTGAGAAAGTTGTGTATTCTGTATCTGTATGATATTATTCATTGCTCTGTTGCCACCAGATTGGCTGAATAGATTTTTGTAAATATGTAGGTGTAACGGTGTTCCTTATAAAGTGCTTATTGTGTGTATATCTACTGAAGTTACAATTTCCCATGTAGTTTAATTGTAATTGCCAACATATATTTTACCCCTAATGCACTCATTCAGTCTAGGAGGGTAAGTTCTCTTTTATGATTCTCTATATCCAGTGGTACATTTGTGGAAATTAAATAATGAGAAGTGGCTGCATGCTACAAATTGGTGTTTGTCTAATCTATTGTCTTCATTATTTATGTCACATTGTATTATAATGTAGTTTAGTGCCTATAGTGCCAAGTTACACTTCATCCTTTGACTTTTTAATGTTTCTGCCTTTCTGGTGTTATGAGGAATAAAGGACATTGCATTTGTGACTTTTAATTAATGAATAAAAAAATTAATGAGGGGTGTGTGTGTATGTTTGCTGTAGGATTCTTTAAGTAAACAGCATGTGTACAGTATGCACCAACTTCAAGGCAACAAGAAATATGGAACAGAGAAATCAGGCTACCTCTATAAGAAGAGTGATGGGTAAATAAATGTGTCCCCCCCCCCCCCCCCATTGATTCTTACCTGTTTGACACTTCAGTTTAGTGTTAGTTTAGTGTTTTAGAATGCCTGTTTCCGAGCATATTCTTTCTACCTCTGAATGCATCACTCGCAATTCATCTTCAAGTTTGTAAAGAGAAACTGATTTGTGGTGTTGATATTACTGTACAATAGGAAATAGCTTTCCAGCAATACGAATTGATAACACAGAAGTGAAATAACTAGCCTCAATATTAAGATAAGTGGGTTGTGATTCATGTCATATGTGTTGTAATTATATTTATGCCTGCCACAGGTTGAGAAAGATGTGGCAGAAAAGGAAGTGCACTGTGCAGAACTGCTATCTCACCATCGCTCACGGAACTGTAAGCAGAACCACACTGTTACATTTACTATTCATCTCTGGCCTATCCGTGTTTTACCCCTAAACGAACATTTGCTGTTGTTTAACAGTTTAAGAATACACTTACACAGCAATGGTACTGTATATATCACACATCATGTACTGTACATATCAGACAACCGTACAGTATATCTACTACTGTTTTCATGAATAAGGGAAAAAGTCTAAAGGAAAGGCTTTACGCTTTAAACAGTCTGTGATATTGTGTTCTCTTCAAGCCAAATAAACCACCAGCCAAACTGAACCTCCTGACCTGCCAGGTCAAACCCAGTCTGGAGGACAAGAAGTGTTTTGACCTCATTTCTCGTAAGTAATAATGGAACTCTTAAAAGGAACTCTTCTGCCAATTTTATGATATAATGCACTGTACTGTATTATAACCTGGATTGAAACTCATAAATTGACTGACATACTGGAAGTGCATTTAAATAATAATAATCAGTGATATTGGGCATGTAAAAAGTGATATACGAACAAGTGTTCTCTTATTTTGAGAGCACTATTATTAAGATTTTTTTTTTGTCTGATGCATGTTTTAAAAATGAGAAACATAAGAAATCATCATCACTCGTCATCTATACCGCTTAATCCTGTATTCCGGGTCATGGGAGGCCTGGAGCCTATCCCAGGAGATTTAGGGCACAGAAGCGTTCTGCTTCTGAATCGTATATAGATCGAACACTTTTTTTTCTTTAACTGTGTGTTCCTGGGCTGACATGGAATTCAGAGCATCACAGATCTTATGCCATTGCGTAGATGAAGAGCACATGTTTATTTACATTATTTTGATTTCACTAGATTTTTTTTTCTTTTCATTACCTTTTTCCCCTGGCATCTCTCCAATTCTGAAGCCCGATTTTCACACATGGTGCTTAGAGGAATTAACTGTACTGATTACAGCATAATCCTATGTTAATCCTACAGTACAGTATGTGCCTCCAATTTAAGATCAAGTGGGTTTTTATCGTTCAGCTCACCTGGGTAAGAGCTGAGAATGTTTGGTGCATTTTGTGACTTCTCCTAACAGAAAATTAGGAGAAATTTTTTAATGAATTTTGCTGCATGAGCGCCATTGTGATACAACCAGTATTTACATTAAGAGTATTGTACTAAATATTATATAAAAACATGCAAAAACTATTATTTCGGATCTTTATGTGCTTATCTAATTGGGCGTCAGAGAGAGTCCACCCTCTCTCAGTACAACTTTCAAAAATCTGATTATGATTAATGCAACGTTCTTTGTTCATGTGTGTCTTTGTTGCAGATGACCGCACTTATCACTTTCTCACAGAGGATGAGCCTGACTGTGTAGCGTAAGTCATACCTTCAGCAATAGTAATGCATTAGTTGCATTGTTTTTGGATGCTGTAAGACTTGAACGATGGTAGTCCTGTTTTATCATGGGGAAAAAATATGAAGAGTAAAAAGTACTGAACTTGTGGAAACCTACTGTACATACACAACAACAAAAATAAAAGCCATATGTGCAAGTGGTACTTAAAGACAGAGATATTCGACACTCGGAGACAATTCAGAGTTGTTAAAGGAAACCTCCACCAGTAAACTGAGCACAGGATCAAACCAGGGACTAAAAAGTGACCTGATGCACACATGTATTGACCAACAACACAACGTAGATTAGAAAAGAAATCAAGAAAATATAAATCAGCCAAAAACAATAAAGGCAATATATAAAGACTAAACTAAAAACAGCCACTAAACACTTTTGAAATTCTTCTACAGTACTAGGTGTAAATTCCACTTATTCTTCAAAGATTATTTTGTAGTCTTATAGTGGGAAATTGGCACAGTAATGAGCGGGAGGAATGTCTAGGCTCAAAGATTGGTGCTGGGATTTTAAGGGTTTAGGGTGATGCAAAGTTTGTGTTTAAATCCAAGTATTACATTTACCCAGTGCAGCTATCTGTGTGCTCTATAATAAATAAGAGATCTCACACACACACACACACACACACACACACACACACACACACACACACACACACACACACACACACTTCTGTAGAATAGCAGATCTCTTACATATTTATTACAATTTCCTTAAATGAGTTTCTGTGTGCTGTGATTGAACTTTTCGTGATTTAAACTGTCCTGTCTTCTATGGATCAATGGCAAAATGCCAGATGTAAAGAAGAGCAAAAAAAGGTCTGTTAGTAACCACCAGTGGTTACATTGCAAGTTTTGAAAGTGTTAAACATCGTTGGACCCTTTTTAAATGGAAATATCTAATATTTTCCGAAAAGTTTTGACAGATTATTGTCCTTGAAACATATCCTTCATGAATATCATTCTTCTTAAGTATCTTACTGAATATATATTGTTCAGGTGGATTTCGGTGCTGACCAACAGTAAGCAGGAGGCACTAAATGTCGCTCTGGATGAGCACAAACAGACTGGAGGAAGCAGCTTAGAGGATCTGACGCGGGCGATCACTGAAGATATCCTCCGCATGCCGGGCAACAACGTCTGCTGCGACTGCGGTGCTCCAGGTGCTCCATCTCTACTATGCACCGATTACAGCTGTCTGAATGTTACTGCTACAATGTTGGTTGCTGACATTTAAACACACTATATATAAACATATATAATGGAAGCAGCCTAACAGAAATCTGGAAGTAGTTTTAGGTTCCAAATGAGCCAGATGTGACAGAAGAAGCCTTAAGAGGAACCAGACTCAAAAGGAAACATGGCAACGCCTGAGGGCTGTGACATAGTCGCATTTTTATTATTAGAATGTAGCAAAAGGCGTACCTGCTTTCAATTGATATGCAGTGATCACAGTAACATAAAAGCGACAGAACTTACGCACTCACACTATTTACAGTAAATTGACAGTAGTTCCCTGGCAACATGGGTTGCGTGTAAAGTATTGCAAAAGTTGCAGTAAACAGGTGTATCCAGGGAACACGTATTTACTGCCAGTCGAGAATTGTAGAATTTACCGCACACAACTGAAAAACATATTTACAGGTCATTATATTAATATTGTCCCCAATATAAAATGTGTGTATCAGATCACAGACTTTAAAATATGCTTTTCCCCATTCATTTGTAACCCTTGTGTAGCGGTATCTTATACCTTTAAATTTCTCCCTGAAATAACAGGCCTATAAAAGCTCGAGCCAAATAATTTGAAAGATGAACCACAGTTCACGACAGCTGCAAAAAGTCAAAGTATACATTCAGGACAACCTCCCTACCCACCTGCTTTAGTGCTAAGGTGTACAGTTTGCTCGTGTTCTATTAAGTACCACATACTTGGGCTTCTACATGGTGGATTAACTTAGTGATAATGTTTTCATGACATCGGCTGTGAAAAAAGTCCTCTAAGCCCGTTTTTCCTAAAGTGTGGGCCGCTTCCCCCTAGTGGGGTGAAAGGGTACTACAGGTTTTTCTTCAATATTAACTAATCATAAATCCTAAACGTTGTCGTGATTAAAGGTTTTCACATTTTAAATTGGCCTGCAGC
>JAAGKR010008500.1:0-31035 GCA_011419295.1 Clarias macrocephalus
AAGCAGCTAAGTGAAGAAAAACGAGCGGCATCATTACTTTAAGAAACGAAGGTCAGTCAGTCGGAAAAATTGGCGAAACTTTGAAAGTGTCCCCAAGTACAGTCACAAAAAGCATCAAGCGCTACAAAGAAACTGGCTGACATGCGGACCGGCCCAGGAAAGGAAGACCGAGAGTCGCCTCTGCTGCGGAGGATAAGTTCATCCGAGTCACCAGCCTCAGAAATCGCAGGTTAACAGCAGCTCAGATCAGAGAGCAGGTCAATGGCACACAGAGTTCTAGCAGCAGACACGTCTCTAGAACAACTGTTAAGAGGAGACTGTGTGAATCAGGCCTTCATGGTAGAAGATCTGCTAGGAAACCACTGCTAAGGACAGGCGACAAGCAGAAGAGACGCGTTTGGGCTAAAGAACACAAGAAAGAACACAAGAAAGAACACAAGAAAGAAAACTCACTGAATGAGAAGGGGTGTCCAAACTTTTGCTCTGTACTGTATATATATAATCTTTTAATTTCTAAAATAATTTTGTGCAAATAACAACCTTTTCAGGGCATTACAGGATTTTTTATCAACACCATTAGACATTAAAATATGTATTTAAATTATATTTATTTTCTTTGTTTAATTTCATTTTTTATTTCAAATTTAATATTTAATTAGAAATACCCTATTGTTAAACCAATTTACTAAAAAAATAAATACATAAACACCAAAAATAACTACCTCACAATGTTGATGGTGTTGACACACACACACACACACACACACACACACACACACACACACACACACACACACACACACACATTATACTGTATTGTATTGTCATACAAATCGCCGCACATATATAACACTAACTGTCTAAAATACCTGTAAGCTAACTGAAACATATTTGATAATAATGATTAAATATATGTCTTACCCAGAATACATTTCTTATAGCATTAGTCTGGTGGGGGAGGGGGGTTTTGGCTTCATAAAATCATGAAATTGTATCTCAGGGAAGGTAAATTGCTGGCTCACCTTGAGTTTTTCTAGTTAATTCAATCTTTGTCTCCAAAGTTTTCAAGAATACAATGTTACCTGTTGTCTCAACAAATACCACTGTAAGACTATAAGAAGTTGGGCCAACAATACAACATTAATTCATTTTTTCCAGAGTGATGACACCACGCCTGTTGAGGATGGACCCACGGAACCACGACATTCACTAAGACAGCTATAAAGCCTGTGCTTTTACTGCACGTTGCGGTTCTGAACTGCATAATTTGCTGCTTGAATTAAGCTTTCATTATGTTGGTGAGACATTGACACCTGAATCAACATATCATACCAAAATAGTTTAAGTCATACTTAAAATACATTTATTTTATTTGATTGAAGTGTCCCCACTAGACCTAAAAAATGATTGTCCAGAGAAAGGGTTCACATTTTCAAATGACTAAAATACAAAAAAATATATATAGAATATAATATATAAACAAATATGAATTAATTACTGGTGGTTAAAAATGACATTTCTTAAACGTAAATAATTAATTTGCTGAATTTGTGTCATGAGTTTCTGTGAACACCATCTTCTTCCTTTTTCTTTAGGCTGTTCCATTTCAGGGGTCGCCATAGCGAATAATCTGCCTCTTCTTAAACACGAACTATCTTTATGTCCTCTTTCACTGCATCCATAAATCTCCTCTTTGGTCTTCCTCTAGACCCTCTGCCTGGCAGTTCCAACCTCAACATCCTTCTACCCATATGCTCATAATCTCTCCTCAGAACATGTCCAAACCACCTCAGTCTGGCCTTCCTCAGACTTCCATCCTTCCATCCATCCTTGCCACTTCCAAAGAGAACCTCAACATCTTCATCTCTGCTACCCCCAACGCTGCCTCCCGTCTTTTCTTCAGTGCCACTGTCTCTAAGGCCGTAGAGCCTCGCTGGTCTCACCACTGTCTTGTACACCTTTCCTTTCATTCTTGCTGATATTCTTATCACACAACCCACCCAACACTTTCCTCCACCTGTTCCAACCTGCCTGTACATGCCTCTTCATCACCATTCCACATTCCCTGTTGATATGGCCCATTGACCCTAAGTACTTTATTACCACCTTTATTACCTCTGCCCCCTTAGTCACCATTACATTCCACCTCTTTACATTTTCCTCCACCTGTTCCCTGCTGTCACTACAGCAGGGAACAGGTGGAGGAAAGTGTCATCTGTAAACATCAGTTCATGGAGACTCCTGTCTAACCTAATCTGTCATCCTGTCCATCACCACAGTGAACAAGAATGGGCTCAGAGCCGTTCCTTGATGCAGTCCCACCTCCACCTTGAACTCTTCTGTCACACCTACAGCACATCTCACCACTATCTTAAAGCTCTCATACATGTCTTGCAACACACTAAAATACTTCTATGCCAATCCAGACTTCCTAATACAATAGCACAGCTCCGCTCTCTGCAACCTGTCATACGCTTTCTCTAAATCCACAAAGATACAATGCAACTCTCTATTACCTTCTCTGTACTTCTGCATCAGCATCCTCAAAGCAAATACTGCATCTGTTGTACTCTTTCTAGGTATGAAACCATATTGCTCACAAATGCTCACCTCAGCCCTTAACCTAGCTTCCACTACTCTATGCCCACCTCAATTCACTCTTCTTCACTCAGCTAATCACATTAGCTGCCTTTGTCCTCTTCCTCACCACCAGGGTCATTTTTCACACCACCATCCTGTGTTGTCTGGCTACCCTCTCCCCTACCAATACTCTGGAGTCACTGATCTCTTTCAGATTACAAAGTCCACACTTCTGCCCCCGTTCTTATATGTCACCCTATGTTCCTGCCTCTTTCTGGAAGGAAGTATTCACCTTTTTTCACCTCCAGAACATTCCTTACAAACTCCTCTTTCAGGATAACTCCTACTCCATTTCTTTTCTTATCCACACCATGGTAAATCACCTTGAACCCTGCTCCTAAGCTTCTAGCCTTGCTGCCTTTCTACCTGGTCTCCTGTACACACAGTACATCCACCTTCCTTCTCTGCATCATTTCAACCAACTCCCTTGTCCTACTGTACGTGTCATAGTCCCAACATTCAAAGTCCCTACTGTCCCTCCTAAACTCTCATCTTTCCTTTTCAGTTTAGCCATAAAGGGTATAAAGAGCAAAATGAGATAAAAAAAGGAACAAAACAACAAAAACTAAATAAATTCACTGCCTTGCCAATAAAAAAAGGTTGCTCTTTCAAAATGGTCAATTTACTGGCCTGCGAAGAACAAAAAACAACTAAGGATTTGAAAAGACAAAGTTAAAAAGTGTTTAAAATGTGTCAGACTTCATGGCGCAGTCTGACTCACCCATCTAAAAGCCAAAAAAACTAGTGAGGCTCAATGAAAATAAAAGTAACATTGTATGAGTTGGTTGGATAAGTTTTTTTTTTTTTTTTGGCTAAGCAGTATATTCACTTTTAACATGTTTCAAATGCAAATCTTTAAAAATCATGCACACTATAAAATGCTGGGTTACCAATTTTTTTTATTGTTTTACAGTAAATGTCAATAGCTCTGGTTCACATTTTTTTTTATGTTTGTTGTGTACACACTAAAAATGCTGGGTTGTTTTTACTACGCAAACGCTGGGTTGCCTCTGTTGGGTAATTTTTCTGGGTTATTTACAGTGAATTGGGTACTTTTTGTTGAACCCAGCTTGCTGAGTTGGAGTTGGGTTAGCTATAGTGACAGTTAACTTCACAGACAAGACCGCCCCTCCCCCGAAGTTCACCGGTGTATTCAGTGGCTGTGTCAGCTTCATGTCTTTTTTTTGGTCTTCCTCCTCACGCATTTAAGAGGAAATGTAAACGTTAAATAAAAGGTCTGTTTACACACTTTCACTCACCTGTGACTGAATTTGTTCACTGTATGCAACATTTATGACACCCTAAAAAATGCTGGGTTAAAAAAAAACCCAAACTGGGTTGTTTTCAACCTAGCTGTTGGATCAATATTGGACCAACTACATGCTGGGTTAATTTAACTCAGCAAAATGGGTTATTTACACTCAAACAACGTTACACTCAAACTTTCAGCCTGGTCTGTGCTATAGCAGCTAGTTTATCTGACAATGGCTGCTAGCGAGCCAAACTACAGAACGCCACCTGTGTATGAAAGAAACTGCAGACATGTCTGAGCTTTTTAGTTTTCTTTGTAGATGCTTGCAGGGTGTATGAAGATGGTGAAGTGATGAATGAAAGCTAAACTGTTAACTGTAGTGCCAGCATGACGCTAGCATTTAGCTAGGTTGCTAGCGTTAGCAACCACATATACTGTAAAAAGCTGAGGTGTTACAAAACATTAATCTTCTTACAAA
Organism: Clarias macrocephalus; assembly: GCA_011419295.1. Taxonomy (NCBI): domain Eukaryota; kingdom Metazoa; phylum Chordata; class Actinopteri; order Siluriformes; family Clariidae; genus Clarias; species Clarias macrocephalus. The sequence goes on from JAAGKR010008500.1 coordinate 4,371, forward strand.
TACACAGACTAGCCAACCCTCTCGATTTTTCCATAAACTTTTACTTTCTTTAATTTCTTTCTTTCTAAGGTTGGAACCGACACTGTGGAATATCTCCAGCAGGCTGAAGTGTCGAGGCTGAACCCCTACATCCTGATGTTGGGAGATGATGACCAGCGCTGCTCTCAGGCATTAGTGCTTCTCAGTAATAGTATCGTAATGATGTCACTGTTGGACTTGTTTTGTATCATCTGATCTTGTGCTTTTGAAAAATAAATATAAATATTTTTTTCTATGATTTGTACAATTAATTGGGTGTTTATTGCATATATGTATGGTTTGCAAAACCATATTTTTTTTTTGTAATAGACCAGTATATCAAAATAATTTAACTGTTTAAACTGTTTTACCCATAGACATGTAAAACATAAAAATAATAATAACCTATTTGTGAGGTAGAATTAATCCAGCATTACAGTTAAATATGACCTTTATTTGGATTGAATATTTTACCCATTTTGCTGGGTTAAATTAACCCAGCATGTAGTTGGACCAATATTTATCCAGCAGCTGGGTTGTTTTTCACCCAGCATTTTTAGGGTGTGCAAATCTTAATGTAGGGCAGAAGATAAAAGTGTGATAAAAAGAGACAAAAGTAATTGAAAGAAAACAAGAGTGAAATTGTGTTAGAAGAGTCTCAGTGGAACAGAAAATTCCTGTTTGTGTGTGTATGAAAAATATTATTAATATTTTAAAGCTATTAATTTCAATTTATTTATTTATATAGCGCTTTTAACAATTGACATTGTCGCAAAGCAGCTTTACACAATCAAAAGACTCATGTTTGTATGAAATGTGAATGTGTACGAATCAAAATGATTAGCCGAGGGCGACGGTGGCAAGGAAACACTCATAATGTACATATATGTATCTATGCTTTCATTCTTCACGAGAGTCACTTTACCTTTTGTAACTTTGAACTAAATGTCTATACTTTATAATTTTATATACATTTATTTATCATTATCATTACTCTTTCTATATTATTCTGTTTTTAATTTTATTTTTACTATCTACTCCTGTTATTTTTTTGTAACTTGTTTCTAATACGAAAGTAATTATTTGTCATCATGAATCTTAAGAAAGCACATGCAAGACAGAGGGTAAGGTGTGTTTGCGTGTAAGAGAGAGAGCACATGTAAGACACAAGGTAAGGTGCATGTGTGCGTGTGTGTGTGTGTGAGAGAGAGTGAGAGGGCGAGCATGTGTACGCTGTCACCTCTTCTTAGATAAATCAACTTCAGATATTTAAAACCCCTTGCTTCACGGGTGACGGGTAGAATGACAGGGCAAAAACTCCATCACCCCATTGAAAATGTATCGGGTCAGTTCAGTGTGCGGAGCCGTAAAGACTCATACTGGACTTATCAGACCTGTCTGAGGTAAAGCCAATCTGAGTCAGATCCGGATCGGAATCATCTGCTATCTGCCTGACCATGGAAGCTGGAATAAACTGAAGTGAAATGATGCATAGACATGCAGTAGTGTGTACAGTATATATTCATCCAGTAAACTAATATACTGTAGATTATGTGGTGTGCAGAAGCATTACAGTGTGTTTATAAAAGCCAGTACATCATACACAATATGAAGTAAATAACATCTGCCCATACACACCCCAACACAGCTCATTTAATTCTGTGACAAACATCATTTAAACAAATACTCATAAAACAAGGAGTTAAATAATAACAAAATAATACTTAACAATTTTAATAGAATTCTGCATAAATTATGGCAGAAACACAGCCCCAAAAGTTCCCCTTCACCTGGTAAATTTGATAAAGCATATATGATCACCATGTAACTCAACCTTGAATACAAAGCAACATTGTACTGCTCATACATTACTAGAAATTACATTCAGCAATAGTTAATACTTTTACTGGTCTGGCCCCAGCTCTGGCACAGATTCCCATCAGATGTGCAAGACAGATCTTGAATCAAAATTTAATCTTGTGCTTCATATACAACCATAATATATACTGTATATATATATATATATATATATATATATATATATATATATATATATGTAGCTTTCTGTATAGAAAAGCTGTACAACTCTTTATATATACAGAGCATTCTCACGACACACTGTTATTAAGAATTTCAGGTTTGTGTGTTATGTTTGACATCATATTAATGAGCAAAAGTCTTACATTGTTGCCACGAAGCAGTAGCGCCACCGCTGAGGTACAATGTGCACTAAGGGTTTGGTCGAATCTCAGAATAATACTTGAGCACCTGTGAGAAACGCACCACTTTCATGCATCTGGTTCTCCATTTCGTGTCGTCCCACAAGTATTCGGGTGAGAGCAACTTGGTGGGCTTGTTGTACAGGAAGTACTTGTTCAGATGAGACTCTTCCTGCCATACCGCTTCGATCTGGTTGGCTTGGTCCACTTCCAACTGCATGCGACACGTCCTCGCCAGCTTGAGCACGTTTTTGGGGCGCCCTCCGATCACGGCCCCTCCGTAGTAGTAGTCTCCTTCTCCATAAGGTATATAGGCCTGAGATTCAGGACGCCGCTCGTATGTGAATTCATTTTTAGGGAACCCAAATAACCAGGCATGCAGCACACCAATGAGGTCGCCCAGAGACTCCGCCCCCCAGTGAGCATAGAATTTGGAGTCGACATCGAGGCAGAATATGTAGTCCGCTTTGTTGCTGAGTTCCTCTTCAATGAGCTTCTCGATCCTCTCCATCCTACGGAGTGAAATTTCCTGCCAGCGGTTCGAGATTGCTGTTTTTTTCACAGTCACCTGGCGGCCCTCCCCCAGTTTTACCATGGGAACCTCATCCGGATGATCTGTAAACACGTAATAATGCACTCGGTAACCCACAAAGAAGTGCTGCTCCGCTGACTCTAGGAAGTCCTTCAGGAAACGTACATACCTGTAGGAAGATTGATAATTCCATTCAGTTTGGTCCTGAATAACTACTCATGTCTTTGATAGAACTTTAGAAAGATATTACTAAATACTAAATAGTAAACAAATGTAAGATAACTGTATGACAGGACAGAAACAAACAACCAGTATTATTTGAAACAATGATTTGGTCATCAGTTCTGTTCAATGTGCTCTGACAGTATAATCCCATCACACTGGGCCATGTTTTCATTTAATTTCATCTGCAAAAAAAAAAAAACTTGCAGTAAGAACTTGTACAATTTGGCAGGAATGCAGTAGAAACTGGTAAGGTCAGAATATTCTCTCCCTTGACATGCAGCTGCTGCGCTTGTTTTTGGATTTCAAAAAATCCTGGTGAGGACGTAGTTGGATCCATGGACCAGGTAACAATGTAACCAACACCTCTTAGTGACTTCATTGATGTACTACTGTACAAGCATGGTGCAGACGGAGAAGATCGGCTGGTGCTCTGACTGAGTGATAATTCCATTGTTGTTGCATCAACGTTGTTATCTCAACGCCCTCAACAAGCTTATACTATACCTATGGAACGTGCATGGCATGTTATAGAAGACCACATTGTTATGTTGTGTCATGTTATCAGCCCGTCTATGTCATGTTCAAAGAATTTAGTTTAAATACTGGATCCAGTTCCACACACCATCGATTCATGATGAAAAACAATTCATGAGTCATGGTATTTTTACCAACCTGCCAGATGCAATGAGCTCGCTAAGAACGTAGTTTTATTTGATCGGACATAGTAAAGACACTCGGTTTGATCTCACTGGACCTGGTGAGCGCATGATCATGAGTGTGAGAGGAAATGAGTGGCAATATAATAAATACCTTAAGAAGGTATGTGTCAGGAACCTCCACCAGAGGCACTGGAAGGCGGTTGAGAGCCTTCGTCTCCGAGCCTCATGGGGAGGCTCCACCCTTCGTCTCAACCGCCTTCCAGTGCCTCACGGGGAGGCTCCACCCTTCGTCTCCGAGCCTCACGGGGAGGCTCCACCCTTCGTCTCCGAGCCTCACGGGGAGGCTCCACCCTTCGTCTCAAACGCCTTCCAGTGCCTCTGGTGGAGGTTCCTAAGAGTATGTGACAGTGACATGAACAAGAATTAGCAGTTTGAACCTCCATGGCGAGTATGTGGAAGCATCAAGCCAGCATGTGCAGAGAATGGAAAGAGTTATGGAACATGAGAGCGCAGATGATCATGCCTTTGCTTGAGAAGTGGGCGTGATGGTGACAATGGACACATTGGCGCATGGATAATGTCAGGGTCACGCTAACAGAATATAGATCAATGACACAAGAGATCATGAACAGGGCAATGAACTTTGGCAAGAGTTTCTTGAAAGATTATCAACGACCACCATATGATCTAGTCTTGAGTGGTAGGCCATGAGTCAACATGTGGCTGAACGGAGATGATTGGCCTTGCACTGAAAGATGGTCATGGAGTGTTGCAATTAGGCATGTGCTCATTGCCTTGTCCTTTTACAGTGACGAATGAAGGCTTGGGCTGAAGAGTCTGCAGTTTTTTTCTCCTTGGTGGGGAACAGTGGTGGTTGATAACTGATGCAACACTGAAAAGATGACATTCCTGTGGAGGAAGTGTGGAGTAAGTTGGGGGCATAGTCGATCCAAGAGAGTCCAAGTCCAAATGGACTCTTATGATCAGTCCAGACAAATACAAAAACGGGTGTTCAGTGTCTTCGAGCCAGTGTCTTCATTCTTTGAGGAGTTGTTCAACTGCTAGCTATTCATGATCTCTGTAATTGTGTTTATGGGGCGTGAGCCGATGAGAAAAAAAAGAGCATGGGTGAAGTTTGTTGTCCTTATGTCCTTCTTTGTAAGTACGGTTCTAACTCCTGTCTTGGATGGGACAGGGAAAGTGAGGATGGGTGCTGTGGTGAAGTGTTGCACGAGGTCCTTAAAAGCTTTCTCTGCTTGGGAGTTCCATCAGAAATTAAAGCCACAGTGCTGTAGTCACAAATAAAATGCGGTAAAAATTGTCAAAATAAAAGTGTTGAAGTTCCTGCCCTGACAATGTTGTTCACCAGTCTGTGATGGCCTTTACTTTGACTCGGTACACTTGAATGATCAATGGTGAGATGGACTGGGCAGAAGATTAGGATGTTGTCAAGGTAAGCAAAAACAAAAGACATTGATAAAAACTCTGTGAACATCATGAATGAGCACCTTGTGTTGTAGCTGGTTCAGGGACGATTAACCAAAGATGCAAAGATCACTCCGGAGACCTGGGGTGTTGAGGCCAATAGACTTTATTCTTTTCAGAATATAGCCGAGCATATAGACGAGAGCTCTCGTCTCTTCTAAGATGCATGCTTATATACGTTTACTGTACATGACACTTCTTCAACATCCTGTTCCCACCAACATAATACTCCCATACATGTCTTCTGTTTTTAACAAGATTCAATGCTTTGATACATTTATTTACTCATTCCCACAAGACACAATGCTCTCATACATGTTCATCCTATGGCTAAAGGAAACATCAGTCACTTAATTGGACAGCTTGTCATATTTTTGCTGTGTAGATTATTTTTTTGTGTGCATAAAAATTGCATTTCAATGAATGTTTCATGGTGCACCAGATGGCCACTCCGAATATTCTTGTCGAGAGTGGTCGTCTCTGCCTAAAATGTATTACCCCAGCAAAACATAAAATAGATACTGTATGGACAGTCATATTATGCTTTCTCTGGTTTCAAAACACAATCTAACAGGTCTGGAGAATAAACAAACCTGGTAGCAGTGGCGGCCGGTCAATACGGGGCGCAGGGGCGCCGCCCCCCTTAAAGTTAGGCAGAGAAGAATGCTTCTTTAACATGTAATTATTTAACATATTAGATAAATACCTATTTACTGGCGAGTATTAAAAGTTGAATTTTAATTTTGTTTGCCTTATGTATAATTTTTTGACTTATTCGGGTTTACAGTGCACACAAAAAAATAAACAACACAGCAAAAATATGTTATATTATATTACGGCTTGAATAAATCGGCTCACATCAGAGCGCACTGTCGTGCTGGAAAAGCCAGCGCTTATCTAGCGAGTAGCCTACTGTATATATTTGTGTTTGTTGCATTTCTGGGGGAGTGTGTCTGCATTTTTATCGATAAATCGCGTTTATCAGCCTTTTGATCAAAACGCTGCATTTTGTAAAGTGAAAGTACGAGATACGGGTTTACAGCTTTATTTCAGTCATGAATTCACAATCACATTCCAGCTGTTATTTCCAGTCGTGGTCAAATATGAAATAATTATTCAGTGCTGGACACAAACAGCAAAAAAGCATGATGATTATTATTCCAAAAAGCTGAAACATTTCGTGTGCATATAAGATTATTTACTTAAAAATATAGATTTTTTTGTTCATTCATGTCTTCTGATGGTCTGATGGTGCTCAATGCCGACACATTTTTATGTTTTAATGAAGTTATGTTGCTATATTCACGAATCAGGACATTCGCATACTTACTGTAACACTATCAGATGTTATCAGAATTAAAGTAATTTCAAGACCATTTAAATCGAGGCTTTGCCATGTCTTTCACTGCTTTGTCCCTGTTAAGACATTACAAAGACTATATAACAAACTTTTTATTATGAATTGTAAAGCACAATTTAGGACATCGCATTTCATTATCATAAACATAATTTATGAATTACAGTCCAAAAATATCAAACCCAACTATGAAGATGAACCCAGCGGGCGGTAGAGCTCTGATTAGACTACGTAGGAAATAGGCTCAACATCCCGGAGCCCAAACCTCATTAACATTACATTTTTAAATTAACAAATCTTGTAAGTAAACAACAGTAGCACAAGTTTAGAAAAAAAAAAAGATTCGACATCTATTTTAGGTGGGCCATCTGCCACTGTTCTTATATTGCTCTTTGTCAGGGTAAATTGTTCAGTGACAACTCCGTAAATTTCCATGTACTGTACGTAAAACACATTATTATTATTCATTTGTACATCTGTAAGAATAAACCGAGATGTGTGTTTCTTAGCCCCACCCCCGTGAAAACGGCAAATTCAGGGAAAGGCTCCTCGTGAGAGGTTGTGTGAGGACCACTGAGCTTCGACAGATTCTAAAATTAACATTGTTACTGTTTTTTAATCCCTGCAATGGACGAGTCTGAGGATTTATTTACCATAACCAGTGTTGTATTGTTTTTAATCACTCTATACACAACTTATCATTTCTTTATGCTATTTTACAAATACATATTATTTTTTAGGATACACTCTAAAAACTGCTGGGTTAAATGTTTAGGTGCCGGGTTATTTTATTTGACCCTTGCTGGGTTGATACATTCCATTTGATTTAGTAGATAGAACCATTTTTTTTTTCAAAAAAGTCCCAAAATGTAGAAAACTTCACATAATGTAAATACAATAGATTGCCTGTTAGAAATACCCCAAAGGAAATTAATCCAGTGTTTTAACCGTTCCAGAGATAGTTAGCGAACCCTTTTCTCAAAACGTGGGTTCTAAATGGCCAGACCTGTATACATAATATTACCAGGATAGCATTCTTTCACCACAGAAATATTGCCAAAATAAGTGACAACTAAACGATGCAGAAAAACGAGTTCAAGCCTTTATCACCTCTAGGTTGGACTATTGTAACGCTTTACTGTCTGGTTGTTCAACTAGGTGTATAAACAAGCTTCAGTTAGTCCAGAATGCAGCAGCAAGGGTCCTCACTAGAACCAGAAGATACGAGCACATCACCCCTATCTTATCTACACTGCATTGGCTCCCTGTGAAATTTCACATCCATTTTAAGATACTACTTTTGACACATAAAGCACTAAATGTTCTCGTGCCGCAGTATCTGAGTGAACTGTTAGTGTCTTACGATCCGCCGCGCCTACTTCCATCAAAGGATGCAGGCTGCCTGTCAGTACCACGTATTATTAAAACTACAGCAGGGGGCGGAGCTTTTTCTTACAAAGCCCCAAAGTTAGGAATCAGTGTTTAAGTCTAGGCTGAAAACTTGTTTATTCAGCGCAGCATGTTTGTAAATAGATGAGCCTTAGGTAAAGGAGCAGATCTGGGGGACTCATGGACGTAGAGTATCTGGTGAACTGGTATGTTTAGATGCCGTCCTCCCCACTCTCATTGTTCACTCAGGTTTGTTGACGGTGAGGTGATTGGTTGCTTTACATCTCAGGGAGCCCTCATGTTTGTGTTTCCTTCTGGCTCCTCCCTTTTAGTTATGGACTCCATAACTCCAAACTGGACTCCATATTAACTTAAGCACATCTCCTGTTATACTGAACTTCCAGCCTTCTAAAGCACAATATGACTGCAGATCAATTCCTGCCATCCATTGTCACGCAAATGAGGATTGCTTCCCTGTTGAGTCTGGTTTCTCTCAAGGTTTCTTCTTATTGCCATGTTAGGGAGTTTTTCCTTGCCACTGTGGCCGTCGCCCTTGCCTTGCTCATCAAAGACAATCTTATCATTTTGATTCATACGCATTCACATTTCATATGAACGTCTGTAATTCTTTTGATTGTGTAAAGCCGCTTTGTGAGAATGACAATTGTTAAAAGTGCTATACAAATAAAATTGCATTGAATTGAATTGTTTGATTTGCTCGTGATTGTGGAACAGGCGAGAGTCAAAACTGGAGAGTCTGTGATCAAAGCTCGTGGTTGAAAGACAATTCTGAAAGGTGGCAGCAGTGAATCCATGAAGGCGAGCATGGTCGAGATCCAGGAGGTCAAAACAGAAAAGAGCGCTGGAATAGTGGGCATGGATGGCTATAATCTGGCAGAGATTAGTTGTCTGAGTGCACGTTAAAGAGGACATAGTAACAGGTGCATCAAGGTGAGGTGAAGTAGTGGAAACAAGGAGCGGAATGGATTATGGAACATGAGCGCACAGCTGATCATGGCTTTGCTTGAGATACGGCTGTGACCTGGCATGGCGTTACAACAATATTGTTCACAAGAACATTTTTCAAAATAGTTTCCATTTTGAGTGTGAAATGTCTGACAAAACGTTCATATTTGGCTTATCAAAATGGCTTATCAACATACTTCCCCAGTGCAAAGACAGTGGTTGCCACGGTGATGTTCTGCCTTTTGTAGATGTTGTCAATCATCTTCAGATCAAATGTCCTCTCCCACACGATTGGAGCTAACCATGGGGATGTTGTGGGAATATCTGGCCGACTTACAACACACACACACACACACACACACACACACACACACACACACACACACACACACACACACACACACACACACACACACACACATTATGGCATTGTTGTACACGTATGCATATGAATGAAAACAAAATTCAGTAATGTTAATATACATCACCAAGGTTTTAAATAGTTACGTGCCGTACGTGCCTGCCTACATCCTCTAAAGAAGTATTAAAGACCTAAATTTGATCTGCCAAAACACAGTATTGGTACTGATTTTATATTTTAATGTTATACATATAATATAAGAAAATGTGTGTGTGCCAAAAAAAGCTGCTTCTGAAGTTTCTGCAACATGGAAGTGACTGATCTTCTTACTTCCCTAAAAAAAGTTCCTACCTTCAGTTGTTTTGGAGAGAGGATTTAATATGTGACCCCAAAATGGCCATTTTCAGCGTTGTGCTGTCTTGCTTCAAACAATAATTATTTTAAATGCTATTTTTTCATATTCCTTTATGATCATTGATACTAAAATTAGTTCCTTGACACATTCCTTTGAGAAAGAAGGTGTGAAGGCGTTTGATGATTTGTTTGTTAGAACTGAAAGCTGCTAAAGCCAGTTTAATACAGTTACCTGCCATAAAGTTAATGCTTTTCGTTCATGGGTAAAAGTCTTACTACTATGTGACCACTAAATGCATTAATGTTAGAATCAAATTACATTTTTATTAAAATGTATTAATATTTTATTCATTCAAAGATGCTTTTCTGCTTTTACATGTTTGTCACATATTTTCCCCAATTACTTCCTAACGCTATATGAGATAATTTTTTTTTTTACCTGTTTTGTTTGAAAATACAGCATTGGCCAAAAATTTTGAGACAAAAGTAACATTCAGTACTTTAAGGGCTTGCTCAAACTTTCTAAATAATGGCATAGGTTGTCTCAATACTGTACATTTGGCTGCCGATGTAAACATGTCTTTAATGGATTTTCAGTGCACTTTAAACCAAACCTTTTTGTTTTAAACATCTTAACTTTGTGTGTGTGCATGTGCACTTAAACCTCACGCATGATCAAGCCTTTGTGATCCGACTTTATAACTTTATTGAGCCAGTATACCCCGTGCCCAGTATACCTTTTGATTTTCAAACATTAGTATTCCACAACTAAATTAAAAGTTACAGAAAGTATATTAATGCCAGAAAAAGAAAGCAATACAGCATATAAGCGACCGCTTTTCAGACAAAAAAAAAAAGAAAAAAAAAAGACAATTGGAAAAATGCTAAAAAAAAAAAAAAAAAAAAGCAGGTTTAATATTCACACTCCTCAGAAGTACTGTGGGTGGTTCTGTAGGATACTGAACAAGCATCAACACACCAAATACTGAAATTCTGAATTTGGCATTTTTCCATCCATCTTTGGTTTATTTATTTATTGGATTTTTTTTGTTTATTTATATATTTATTGTCTTGGTTTCTTTACTTATTTATTTAGAGTAAATGCATTTTCAGCATGGCCCATGTGGGATTTTAGCATTCATCACTTGATGAAGAAGAAACGTACAATTGCTCTTATCGCACGTAATCGTGTTTAAGTCGAATTGAAGCCATAGGAAACATTTACATAAAACTGCCTGGTCTTAGTGTGCGTCTCTCAGTGGTATAATCAACATCCGAGTGCATGTGTACTGTTTACTATAAGACTGGGAGCCCGTGTGCGCATGTAAAGCCTCTTTTATTTTGTGTTTGGATTTGTGTGTGTGTACAGCTCGTGTACTGTTTATCATAACACATGCGTGTGGGCTTGTGTAAAGCAAAATAAAGTCTCATTAGAGAGGTTACAGATCCAGTCCTCGCTCTGCCCCATGGCCTCCTCCCAGCTGGATGTCCCAAGAACTCCTCACTAGTATGGTGTCCTGGTATCATCCTTACCAGATGCCCAAACCATCTCAACTGCCTCCTTTCCATGAAACGGGTCAGCGGTTCCACTCTGAGATTCTTATGGACGACTGAACTACTCATACTATCTCTAAGAGAAATTCCAGAGAGAACACATTACAGATGCTTGTACCCTTGATGTTCTGTCCTTTCCGGGGTTGGTGGCTCTGTGTGTTAAGACTCTGAGTTGATTGGAAAGTTGGCAGTTTGATCCCCATCACCACCATGTTCCTCCTGATGGGCCCTTGAGCAAGGCCCTTAACCCATGTCTGCTTAAGAAGCGCTGTATAATGGCTGACCCGGCGCTCTGACCGCAGGATACTAACAAGAAGCTGGAAGATGCAAAGAATAAAGAATTTCCCTGCGCTGTAATGTATACGTGGCACTTATACTGTAGGACAACAGCTGACACTGACACCACCAACGAACCATCCACTGCTCTATAGTTAACAAAGGCAGTGGACCAAAGTGGTGCATGTTTGTACTGAGGGGTGCAGGTTGAGAAATTGATTGAGGCATAATTTATTTATAATTTAAGTCATAATTTATAGTTCTTTCAGGAAGACCAGTGCACCAGTAATTCCTCCTATGGGTGCAGGTCATCTCTTATCCGTTAATAATAATGATGATTCTTCTTATTGTTATCATTATTATTTAAATTATTATAATAATTATAATTATATTATCTTTTTTTATTAGTCTTCTTTTTTATGTGTACCACGTTCTTACTGGTGTGTGTGTGTGTGTGTGTGTGTGTGTGTGTGTGTGTGTGTGTTTAGCTGCTTACCTGTTCATATTTGGAGTTACTATACAGTAAACTAACCTGTTAAGAAAAAAAAAACACACAAACAGGTTAAACTTTGGATCATTAAAAGCAATTTAGACAGTGAAGACTAGTCTCTCTCGCCCTGATAACAATTCTTTTTTATTTTGGGTGTTTCTCAAAATTAGTTCTCCGTAAAATTAAAGAGCAGAACCTAGTAAAGATAAACATTTTCATGAAGCATCATAACCCTTAAAAAAGTGTGAAGCTGGTAGGAAGTGTGAGCAGGACGTTTAAGTTCAGCTTAAGCAGCTTCTTATATAGAAGAGAATTTAGTCAGTTTAGTTTGCTCTAATGTTTGCTCCATACAAACCAACCCGGACACTAAATTTGTTGTTTTTGTTCTTTCGGCTGTTCCTGGCAAAGAATCTCCACAGCGTCACTGTTACTGTGTCCGTACATACAAGCTTGGCGCAGGTTTTACGCATTTAGTGGCTATTGGAATATATATCAAGTACAACAGATTCGTTTGTGATTCATGTTATGTGTAATTTAACAAAAGATCACTGAAATTTTATATAATTTCACTCAGTGTGCGACTCACTTTATAACTATAACTATATTTCCTGAGGGTGTATTAATGATATCGGTGAGTGTTGAGGTCATTATAGTATTTAGAAACAGCTTAGTTTACCACTAATACAAGTAAAATGAACAACAACAACAACAACAACAATAATAATAATAATAATAATAATAATAATAATAATAATAATAATACCAAAACATACCAAAGAAGTAAAATGATGGTGATTGTAAAAAACAGATATAGGTTGTATCCTAACCGCATTGTAATATTCCTGTAGGTTGTTCAGCTTATTCTCCAGAGAGAGAGACAGAGAGAGAGAGAGAGAGCGACACTGTGTGTGTGGGTGTGTGTGAAACAGAGCGAGAGAGAGAGAGCGAGAGAGCGACACTGTGTGTGTGTGGGTGTGTGTGAAAGAGAGACAGAGCGAGAGGCAAAGTGAGTTTACTAATTTCCCATAAAAATAACTATTGCATCCTTTTGTACAGTTCATGCACCTGTACTTACAGTATTATACAGGGTGGCCATTTATATGGATACACCTTAATAAAATGGGAACGGTTGGTGATATTAATGTCCTGTTTGTGGCACATTAGTATATGTGAGGGGGCAAACTTTTCAAGATGGGTGGTGACCATGGTGGCCATTTGGAAGTCGGCCATCTTGGATCCAACTTTTGTTTTTTCAATAGGAAGAGGGTCATGTGACACATCAAACTTATTGGGAATTTCACAAGAAAAACAATGGTGTGATTGGTTTTAACGTAACTTTATTCTTTCATGAGTTATTTACAAGTTTCTGACCACTTATAAAATGTGTTCAATGTGCTGGCCATTGTGATGGATTGTCAATGCAACCTTCTTCTCCCACTCTTCATACACTGATAGCAACACCGCAGGAGAAATGCCAGCACATGCTTCCAGTATGTGTAGTTTCAGGTGCTGCACATCTCGTATCTTCACACCATAGACAAATGCCTTCAGATGACCCCAAAGATAAAAGTCTAAGGGGGTCAGATCGGGAGACCTTTTTGTATTTTCCAGAATGTACCAGAAATTTAATCACAAGTCCCGGTTTGAAATTTTATCCCTCATGAAATTTTAATGCAGTATTTTAATTGAATTTATTTTAATTGAAGGCCTAACCCAGTGTCCATGCCAAGGTCCCACTCAGGCCTCATGTCCAGTCTAACTCCGGTGCTCAAGCTATGCTTCAAACACTAAGCTTCCAGTGGAACTTTGCTCCACTTTTCACAGGCTCAGCATTGGCAGCACCTTTAATGACTTTCTGGACCCCCTTTAACTTTTAGCATTCAGTGTTTTAAATCCCAAATTACTTTCTGTGTCATTTTTTTTTTCATAGGATTCGGGTGCGTCTTATTAATTATTAATTAGTAGGATTATTAAAGGCCCCTATTGTGGACCGTTCTCTTTCCATTCATTAATATTTAATTGAACACCGTGTCAGTGAAGATACACCAAGTAATAACGTGTGACGTTTGTGTTTGGGGTTCAGCGCTTCAGTGATGGAACTGGCTACTGTAGTTCAGTCGTGAATTCTGTATGGTGTAAAAGGGGAGGAAAGAGAATAGAAGACATACATTTAATTGATTTTATTGCAAAAAAAGAACTAAGGGAACTGACAATGAAAGTAGCATAACTGCAGTACAAATGGTTTTACTGTACATGAGGGTACAGATTTTATTGTCTACTCCAGTAGTCAAGTAAAGTCACAGTTCTTGGAATGTGTGTCTTCACTAAATAACGGTCCACTTAATGCAATTTAAAATGACAGGGATATTCTGGCTTGTCTATGGACACTTGGCTGAATGTGCATTCTGATTGACAGCACAACGATGGCTAAGCATCAACAAGATATTCTTGCTTTATATTAACTCTTTCTTGAACAACAAGCACTGCACCGTAATTAATTGAATATGTACAGTACAGTATGTCACAAAAGTTAGTACACCCCTCACATTTCTGCAAATATTTAGTTCTATCTATTCATAGGACAACACTGCATAAATGACTCTTTGACACAATGAAAAGTCGTCAGTGTAAAGTTTGTATAGCAGCGTAAATTTATTGTCCCCTCAAAATAACTAAAAATACAGCCAATAATAGCTGAACCCCTGGCAACAAAAGTGAGTGAAAATGTGAAATGTCAGTATTTGTCATGCGCACTCCTAACGCGACCGGCATGAGGACCCGGAAATAGTACGGTCGCGACTTAGGAAGCATAAAAGGAGACAAGATGGCGTTTTACACTCGCTCAGTCATTGAGTTTTGCCCATGCTATCGCAGACGTCTAAACGTGAGTACTCACTTTCTTGGGTTATCGCTTCCGATTGGGTGTGTGTATTTAGAACGCGGGTTTATTTGTGTAAACTCTTGCTCTCGCTTCGGAAGAGTTCTAATAATAACCAGCGTGGTTAACCTGCCTGCTCGCGTTACTTCCGCGTTTGGGTTTACCATCCACACTACAGGGCTAACTGCTAGTCTTCTGATTCATCTCCGGTTAGTTCGTGACAGAATGACTGAGCCATCAGCAGTAAACCCAGCAGAGTTTGCTCACCTCTGCGATGTGGTTGACCAGCATGCTAAGCTGATCAATCAGCTCCATGGTGAAGTTGCATCTCTCCGCAAGGAGCTCCAAGACGTCGCGGTCTTGCGCCGCGAGGTGGCAGAGCCGCGACAGGAGAACACAACCCTCTGCGGGGCGGCCGCTCAGCCGGCTGTTGCCACACCCATCGCAGCGGCTGCTGCGCTGGCAACCCGCTCCCCACCTTCTGATGTTTTTCTAGCTTTACCGGACAAATGGGATGGCAGGGATGGGAAGTGTAGTGTTTTTCTAACTGCATTGGATCTCGTGTTTGAGTTTAATTCCACCAGATACTCCACAGACCGGCATTGCTCTTCTCGTCTCGTTGCTATCCGGGCAGGCAGCTGAGTGGGCCACGGCGGTTCTTCAGATTCAGATGTCGCCTACTCATAACAGAATTCACCCGTCAGCTCAAACTCACCTTTGAGCATCCGGCTGCTGAGGTGGAGACCGACTCTAAGCTATATCATCTACGGCAGGGAGGGTCGTCCATGAGCCGATACACCGCGGAGTTTCGCACTCTCATCGTGCAGACCGACTGGGGAGACTCCGCCCTCCGGACGGCCTACTACTGGCTTTGCGTATAAAAGACGAGCTCACCGGACGAGAGCTCCCAGCGACCTTGACAGCACTACCTTGCACCACGCCCTTCGTCTCCCATGCTCCAGTTCCAGAAGCCCACTCCGCATTCACTGCAACATCCACCACAACAGCCGAGCTGATATTAGAGCAGGGGGCCCCAGTTCACGTCTCGGTTCTGGAAGGCCTTCTGCCATCTGATCAAATCCACCTGCAGTCTGTCCTCCGGTTACCATTCGGTCAGACCGAGCGAACCAACCAACAACTGGAGCGCTACCTGAGATGCTTCATTGCTGATCGCCAGTGCTCCTGGGCCTGCTACCTCATTTGGGCTGAGCTATCCCATAACCTTCACACCTCCTCTGCCACCAACCTAAGCCCATTTGAGGCATGCTATGGCTTCCAACCTCCGATGTTCGACCATCAAGAACCGGAGGTGGAAGTACCGTCGGCCCAACAATTGGTTCGCCGGTGTTGACGGCTATAGAGACAAGCAAACGACGCCATTCAACAAGCTAACCACCGTTACACTTGACAACACCGCCGTCAACACCCACCGGGACGAATGTACCAAGTAGGTGATACGGTATGGCTATCAACAAAAAACCTACACCTGCAGACTGAATCAAGAAAGTTGTCAGCAAGATTCATTGGACCATACCGCATCAACCTCCGGATTAACCCTGTCACCTACCTGCAGCGCTCCGGATCCATCCGGTATTTCATACATCCCAAATCAAACCCTTCACTACTTCACCCATGAGAGTTCTAATAATAACCAGCGTGGTTATCCTGCCTGCTCGCGCTACTTCCACGTTTGGGTTTACCTTCCACGCTACAGGGCTAACTGCTAGTCTTCTGATTCATCTCCGGTTAGTTTGTGACAGTATTTTGAGTGGCCACCATCATTTTCCAGCACGGCTTGAATTCTCCTGGCCATGGAGTTCACCAGAGCTTCACAGGTTGCCACTGGAATCCTCTTCCACTCCTCCATCACATCATCACGGACATTTGACACCTTGTGCTCCTCCACCTTCTTTTTCAGGATGCCCCAGAGGTGTTCTATGGGGTTTAGGTCTTGTTATGACCCTGCGTTTTTTTTTCCTTCTTCCTCATGGTGGTAGTACAATATATAGGTGTGATGTTACTGCCAATTAAAGATGCTTTGGGTGAAGAGTATAAAAGACGTGACTAATCATGTTTTTTTTGAGCTCTGTTTCCTCCGGTGGAACTTTGTCCTCCAGGGAACTCTTTCGTGGCATTTATATTTGTCAATCTTCTTTACCCCATTGGATGTTTTTTTTGTTGCTTTATTTCAATTCCTCTATATGTGGGTTTTGATTGTTTCATAAATAACAACCTTTTCTTAAATAAATAATTTTGGCAATTTAAATATTCTTTCGTGTGTGTGTTCCTCTTTATGTTACGGTCGGGAACGAGCTGGCCGTGACATAAATTGGAGGCTCGTCCGGGATCCTTTGGGGTAGGAAGGTTGGTGAGTTTTTTTTGTGTGTTTGTTTTTGTGAATGGTCACCTTTGTGAGTGAGAGCTCTGGTTAGAAAGAGTGTATCCAGCTGGATTGTGTATACACAATCCTTCCGACTGAACACGTTTGTTATTTTTGTTTATTATTTTGCTTTTCTTGTTTTTGAGGGCTACTCTGGGTGGAGATCTAATTCTCTGTCGGGGGTGCGCTTTCGGACTTTTGGTCTAAAAGACAGATCATCACTGAGTTTAGCGTTTAATGTCGCCCCGAGCCCGGTACACCCACAAAGACTAGGTAGATATTAGTTAGTGTTTTCTTTTAGATAGGAGCTGGAGTTTCTCAATTATAAAGGTGACCCTGCAAATAATTGCATTTTTATATATAGGTTTTTGTATGTGTGTTTTTCTCTTTCATGCGTGCGTATATACAGTGTGTTTTGACTTAAGGGAAGTCTTTGAAGTTTTTGTGAATAAATAGGTGACGTATATATGTAGTTCTCTTGTTGAAGCAGTGGTTTATGGGAGTTGGAGTTCCGGTAAATCCGTTCACGTGTGTTAGCGGATTGTTTGTTTGTGTTGTTGCACAGGTAAGCGTTCGTTGGAAATATGTCTTCGGTGCTCGAAGATTTCTTTGCTTGTCCCTCAGAATCCTTACTTGAGCGGTGCACAAAGGAGCAAATAATACAAATTGCTGAACGCTTTAGTATTGATCTTACTACTCAAGACAAAAAGTTAAAGGACACGCTTGTGGCAACTGTGAAACGGTCATTGGTGGATGAGGTAGGAACGGAGTCTATTGTTCCCAGTGTTCTTCTATAGTTGTCTGTACGGAGATTGGAGTTTGAGTTGGAGAGAGAACGAGAAGAGAGAGCGGTCCAATTAAAGAAGTTAGAGTTGGAGTTAGAAGCAAAGAAAATGGATGCTTCACGAGTTAATGTATCTACTAGAGCAGCCGACTGAATTAGGCGAACCCGTGTTTGATGTTCAGTGAAATATTCGATTAGTTCTGCCTTTTTCTGAAAGGGAAGTAGAAAAATATTTTGATTACTTTGAACGAGTTGCTTTATTTCTAAAATGGCCGAAAAAGTTTTGGACTTTATTGTTACAGTGTGTTTTTACAGGAAAAGCCCAGGAAGTTTATTCTGCTCTCTCCCTGGAACAGAGTGGGGAGTATGATACTGTGAAGTCTGCTGTATTGCACGCCTATGAACTTGTACCTGAGGTATATCGTCAAAAATTTAGAAATCTTGAAAATGACCACTGCACTTATGTTGAATTTGCAAGGGAAAAGGAAAGTTTATTTGATAGATGGTGTACGT
This sequence comes from Clarias macrocephalus, assembly GCA_011419295.1. Taxonomy (NCBI): domain Eukaryota; kingdom Metazoa; phylum Chordata; class Actinopteri; order Siluriformes; family Clariidae; genus Clarias; species Clarias macrocephalus. The sequence goes on from JAAGKR010008500.1 coordinate 22,811, forward strand.
CAATGAAAATTACCACTAAAGAACACTTAAAAGAATTGGTGCTTTTGGAGGAGTTTAAGCACCGTGTTCCCTCTGCAGTAACTACATATTTAAATGAACAAAAGGTGAGAAAACTTTCTGAGGCTGCAATTATGGCCGATGAGTTTGTGTTAACCCATCGGGGGTCATTCAGTTCAGTGAGCTTCAAAAGTGACATGTCTAAGTTTTCCACTCAAGCTAAAACAAAGCCTGCAATGTTGGGTCATTGGCTTTATTGATTATACACCCTTTATCACTGAAGGAATGGTGTCTTTGCCAGGGACTGAAGAAATGGTCAGAGTGCGTATCCTCAGAGACACAGGAGCTGTGCAGTCTTTCCTTTTGGAAGGAGTGTTGCCATTAACTTCGGAAACTGCTACTGGAACCCATGTATTGGTGAGAGGTTTTGAAATGGGGTTTGTTATAGTGCCTTTGCACCGAATTAGTCTTTCCTCGGATATAGTAACTGGTGATGTTGTGGTTGGTGTCCGCTCTGCACTTACAGTTGCTGGAATTACATTTATCCTAGGAAATGATCTAGCTGGGGGGAATGTTTGGGGAGAGAATAATGTGGCAGCTCCACCCATTGTAACATCTATACCCAGAAAATCTGATGTTGAAAAGAGTACTGAAGAATTCCCTGATTTGTTCCCAGCTTTTGCCGTTACTCACTCGATGGTTAAGCAACTACCTGAAAATTCAGTTGCAGAGGTACCACTTAATGATAGTTTCTTTTCTGCCATTAATACAGAGGAACCAGAATCTGATGTCTCTCAATGTCTTGAACAAAAAGACGTGAAGGTCTGTTTTTCACCTCCTTCTAATCAGGAAGAATCTTCCATCCTGCACCCTGAAATTGCTGATGCATCTGAAGTGGTGTTTACTCCTGAAGAGATGGGTATTGGTTTTGATGCTGGTGATTGCTCTTTGCCTTCTCTTTTCAGGTCTCTCGAGGGGAGCTAATAAAAGCACAACAGACTGATGATACACTTAAGTCTCTATTTTCTGCCATAAGTTCCAGAAAGGGTTCAGATGATCTGCCTTCAACTTATTTCCTTGAAGATGGCCTTCTTTGTAGAAAGGGGACCATGCATAGAGATGAGGTGGGACTTAAAATCCAGATTGTGGTTCCTCTGTTATTCCGAAATTCTGTACTGAAATTGGCTCACCAAGGACTTGCTGGTCATACCGGAGTCCGGAAAACTTATGATCGCATTATGCGACAGTTTTACTGGCCTAGGGTAAAACAAGATGTGGCAAAATATATCCGGTGCTGTCATACATGTCAGCTTACTAGTAAGCCTAATCAGAAAGTGCCAGTTGCTCCGTTACAACCTATTCCTGTGGTTTCCAATTCTTTTGACCATTTGATTATTGACTGTGTTGGTCTGTTGCCACGGTCTAGGACTGGTCATCAGTATCTGTTTACTATAATGTGCCAGACTACCCGTTATCCTGCTGCTTATCCTTTGAGGACTATCACCACAAAGTCCATCTTGCGTTCCCTCACTACTTTTATGTCCACTTTCGGTGTTCCCAGGGTTATTCAGTCTGATCAAGGTTCGAATTTTATGTCGAAACAATTTTCAAAAGCCCTGAGTCAGCTTCGAGTTTCCCACAATATTGGCGGGTATTGGCTTTGTTGTCTCTTCCTTCTAACCTATTTCAAGCCAAGTTTATGGGACCGTATAGTATAGTTAAACGTTTGGCAGATAATAATTATGTGTTGAACACTCCTGATCGTAGGAGGAAAGTACAAGTTTGTCACATTAATTTGTTAAAATCTTATGTTGAGCCAACGAGTACCACCTTTGTTGGTGTTGTGACAGTATGTGCTCCTAATTTCGAACCACCCGGTGTCACTACCTTTTCTTCCTATAGTACGAATGTTGACACTTTGGAGGACTTGGACAAGGATGTTAATTTTTATTCCCGGGGAAAAGTAGATGGCTGGCTTAACAATTCTCAGATCCTTGCTAGATTGCCTGAGTTTTTATCTTATTTGGGTGAGGGGGAAAAGAACGACATTATCAAGTTGATGATGTCTTTTCCTTCTCTCTTCCTTGATACTCCTGGTCGTACTTCCATTGTTGAACACGATATTGATGTAGGAACTGCCTCTCCTATTAAACAAAATGCTTATAGGGTTAATCCTCTAAAATGTGAATTTGTAAATCAGGAAGTAAACTATCTACTTGCTCACAATTTGGCTGAACCTAGTTTTAGTTCATGGAGTTCTCCTTGTTTGTTGGTAAATAAACCCGATTGTTCGTATAGATTCTATACTGATTATCAAAAGTTCAATTCTTTGACAAAACCGGATTGTTTTCCTTTACCACGTGTTAATGACTGTGTTGATCATGTTGGCTCTGCCAAATATGTAAGTAAATTCGATCTTTTAATCTATTGGCAGGTGCCTCTAACTCTTCAAGCGAAAGAGTTATCTGCCTTTGTTACCCCTGACATTTTCTTACAATACACAGTGATGCCTTTTGGGGTTTGTAATGCCCCTGCTACATTCCAACGTCTGGTAAATCGTATATTGTCAGGAATGCCTAGATGTGAGGCATACCTTGATGATATTGTTTTGTATAGTTCCTCTTGGGCTGAACATCTTAATCAAATAAAAGATCTATTTTTCCGTTTAGCTGAGGCAAATTTAACCATCAACCTCGCTAAATCTGAATTCGGAAAGGCAACAGTCACTTACTTGGGTAAGATAGTAGGAAATGGGTGTGTAAAACCCATTAGTGCAAAAGTGGAAGCCATCTGCAGTTTTCCTACCCCTCCTCATCAACGTGAATTGCGTAGATTTTTAGGATTATCGAAGCTTTTGTCCGAATTTTGCTAGTGTTGTTTCGCCTCTCACTGACCTGTTAAGTCCGAAAACTGAGTTTCACTGGTCTGAGGTTTGTCAACAAGCTTTTGAGAATTGTAAAGCTTTGTTAGCTAGTGCACCGATTTTAACTGCTCCAGACTTTGAGAAACCTTTCAAGCTTGCAATTGATGCTAGTAGTTGTGGAGCAGGTGCTGTTTTATTACAAGAAGATTTGAACCAAGTTGAACATCCTGTTAGCTATTTCTCAAAGAAGTTTAATCGGCATCAGCAGGTTTATTCTACTGTTGGGAAAGAAGCTCTTGCTCTTTCAATTCCTCTATATGTCGGTTTTTATTGGTTCGTAAATAACAACCTTTTCTTAAATAAATAATTTTGGCAATTTAAATATTCTTTTGTGTGTGTGTTCCTCTTTATGTTACGGTCGGGAACGAGCTGGCCGTGACAGTCTGGAGACATGCTTGGCCAGTCCATCACCTTTACCCTCAGCCTCTTTAGCAAGCCAGTGGTCTTCTTGGAGGTGTGTTTGGGGTCATTATCATGCTGGAACGCTGCTCTGCGGCCCAGTTTCCAGAGGGAGGGGATCATGCTCTGCTTCAGTATGTCACAGTACATGTTAGAATTCATGTTTCCCGGGGGGCGCTGTTGAGCTCGTAATGGAGTAGACGTGTTTTGGGAGGCTCCGGAGGATTATTGTTAAAATTGTTATTAAATTGCGCTTTCCAGTTTTAATTTCACTGTTATTCTTCCCCATTAACAGTTCTATTTGTATATTCTTTCGAGGTGGTTACAATGTCCGGTAAAAATACTAAAACCCATAGCACAATGCAGTCACAATTGAGGCCTAATTCACAGGTCACGGCCTCATCTTCGCGTGATTCGCCGCCACGCGCTGACCCCACCATTCACCAGGCAGTTTCTGTGATTGACACTGGTGCGCTGAAGCTCGAGATGTTGTCTTCTTTGAGGAACAAAATCGCGGATATTTTTAAGGCGGAACTGCGAGCTGCTTTGGGGGATGACTTGTCCACAATGAAATCGGAGTTACAGGCTGTAAAGACACAACTGGCTAATGATAAGGCTGCCATTGATTCGGGACTGTCTGCGCTAAAGGGTACCGTAGGTGAGATGGAGCGCTCGCTTTCTGACTGTACCGATGACATCACTGCAATGCAAAGTGAGATACAACATCTTACTGCAGATTTAGTTAAACTGGATAATAAATGTGAAGATTTGGACACCAGATCAGGGCGTAATAATATTCGCATAATCTGTGTTCCTGATGGTCCTAACAGCTGCACTACTTCTAGCATCGCTGCACTGCTTAAAGAGGCGCTCAGCCTGGAGAAGGAGCCGACCGTGGACAGATCTCACTGCACTCTGCAGCCTGTACCAAAACCTGGTGAACCACCTTGAGCCGTTGTGGCCAGATGTCACTACCACGGTGAATGCCTTGATGTTTTACGGCATTCCAGAGAGTTGAAGCAGATTAAATTCAAGGAATTTCTGTTTTCCCCGACCACACAGCAAAAATAGCAAAAGCTTGTGCTTCTTTTAATGAGGTTCGGCGACAACTCCGTGGCATTGAGGGCGCGCGCTATGGTCTGTTTTACCCAGCGCGGCTGAGGATCACCTACAATGGTGTAGGAAAAGATTTTCTTTTGGCTGATGAAGCAAAAGTCTACATTAACACTATTCAAACGGCGTGAATTGCACTTGTGTTTTAAACAGTTCATATATTTAATTTTCATTTTTTATCATTTTAATTGTTTTATTGTTGAAAAGGGGTTTTCTTTTCTTTCTCCTTTTTTAAAGCGAAATGTGTGATCTGTTTACATTTTCTAATGCTACGTCTGTCTATGCAAGCTTCTAATTTAGCAAAGTTAGTGTCTTATCTTGATATATTGCACTCCAGCTCCTAGGTCGTCTTGAGAACCAAATATTTAATGCATTGTGCATATTTGGTCAATGTATGAGGGATGATCCTAGGGTGTATTCACCTCTAGGGTTTTTGTTTGTTTCTTTGTTGCTGTTGTTAAGCATCTTCAAGTTAAGGATCATCATAGGCTTCCCCGTCCCTGGGTAGGTCAAATTTTTCATTCTAATATTAATTCTAAGTCACGGGGTGTGGCCATATTAGTAAACAAAAAGATACAGTTTTCACCTAACCATATAATTGCTGACAGAAATGGCAGGTATCTTATTGTTGCAGGCACACTAATTCAGACTAGATGGTAAATGTCTATGCTCCAAACTTCAATGATCCAGATTTTGCAAATGATTTACTTAGTAGCCTTCACTGCTTAAACACCCACTTGATCATTTTTGGGGGAGATTTAAACCGTGTTTCTGATCCAGTTTTGGACCACTCTAGTTCTCGCGTTGTGTCCCAGACTGCCATGTTCAAAATATTTTGGGATTTCATGTCACAGAATGGCCTTGTAGACCCATGGAGATTCCGCAATCCTGTAGATAAAATGTTTTTTTCTCAGGTGCATCATTCATATTCTAGAATTGATTATTTTTTCATTGATAGTCATCTTAAATAATCTGAAGAAACGACAGACGGATTAAGTATTGTAATTTCTGACTACGCTCCCTTATCACTGGATATACAATTATCAACGCATTGTAGCGCAGCCACATAATTGGGGGGTTAATATAGGCACCAAAAGGGGGTAAATAAAAATAAAACCGCCGGGCCTTATAAACTGACCGCGATATGGTTTATCTTGTTCCCAAAGACTGTGTTTGGTTTCGGGTTTAAGCTCTCGCGAGCATGCGCAATCGCTGCGCGAGGGAACCGGTATAAAAGAGGAACCGGCAAACATGTCGAGGAGGAGAGATGAGAATATACAGCGCTGTTTCAGAGACTGTGAGATTGATTGTTGCGACCAGTGGATTATTTTCCCTTGCTGGATTTATCTTTACTGGACCACATCAATACCCCTCCTTTTCCGGATTTAACATCTTATACCGGTGAGACCGAACCATCTCTCCCGCCACTCACCTACACTCACTCGCAATAACAACCCGGACTTTGGACATTTCTTTACATACATATGCACACACACACACACACACACACACACACACACACACACACACACACACACACACTCCATACATTTGTATGTTTTGTATATTTATTTGTATATATTGTTATTTGGTTTGGTGCACCTTTTTGTTTATTATTTCACTTAATACACGTTGGGTTTATTTTTGAATCATTGTGTTGCATCATTTCTTGTTTCGCTCGGCCTACACCATACCGGAAATAGATTCTAAGATCCCGTTTTGTGTAACTGAGTTTAACAACAAAGCTGAACTTTACAGCATAAACAGACCCCATCGTCTTGGCGGTTTAACTCGCTTCTTTTAGCGGACAAAGAGTTTTGTACATTTATTTCTAACACTACTGATGAATTCTTGCTGTTTAACCATCTTGAGTCCACTTCATATTCGTTATTATGGGAAACTTTCAAGGCTTATCTTAGAGGGTGAATCATCCCATATTCTGCTTTTCTAAATTGAAGTCGCAGGACCAGACTCAACGAACTCACATCTGTTATTAGCAAACTCGACCATTTTTATGCATCTAATCCGTCTCCGGAGTTGAACAAGCAATGCACTGATTTACAAACAGAATTTGATCTTCTTTCAACAAAAGAAACAGAATGTATGTTGTTACAGACTCGGGGAACATATTATGAATATGGTGATAAATCAAGTAGATTGTTAGCACATCAGCTAAAATGACAAACTGCCTCAAGCCTAATACCACAAATTAAAAAATGACTTAAATATTATCAATCCTGATCCCATAGAGATCAACGCAGTTTTTAAATCATATTACTCCTACCTTTATAAATCTGAATGCCTTAAAGACGATATAAAATTGAATGATTTCCTTTGAAGTATTGATATTTCTGTTATTGATACAATATCTCTAAGGGCCTTGGACTCTTCATTATCGCTTGAAGAAGTCATAGTTTCAATTAAGGCAATGCAGTAATAAAGCTCCAGGCCCAGACGGTTTTCCAGTTGAGTTTTATAAAAAGTTTATAGATAAATTGGCACCATTGCTACTTGGCGTGTTCAATGAATCCTTAGACCAGGACTCATTACCATCTACTTTTAACCAAGCCTCAATTGCTCTCCTTCTTAAAAAGGGAAAGGATCCCCTATCAGTGTGGATCATATACAGTAGGCCATTATCATTGCTGAATGCTGATGTAAAAGTGCTGGCTAAAGTAATTGCACCCCGTTTAGAGGATGTATTACCACATGTTATATCTGAGGAGCTGACCAGTTTCACAAAAGGACAGCATTTGCTTTTTAATATTCGCACACTTTTTAATATCATTTACTCCAAACAAACATCTGTATCCCCAGAGGTTGTAATCTCCCTGGATGCTGAGAAAGCTTTTGATAGGGTTGAGTGGGAAAACTTGTTTGCAGTATTAAAGATATTTGGATTTGGTGATGAGTTTATTTCTTGGATTCGCCTTTTACAAATCCCCACAAGCTCGTGTTCACACTAATGATATAACCTCTGAATATTTTACTCTTGGACGTGGTCCGCGGCAGGGGTGTCCCCTGTCACTACTGCTTTTTGTCCTCGCTATTGACCCCTGGTCTATTAAGCTTAGATCTTCTCTTGCTTTTAAATGTATTATTCATAATGGGTTGGAGCAAAAATTATCCCTATATGCCGATGACTTGTTATATGTGACTGATCTATTTTGGATAATTTCGGGTCTTTTTCGGGGTATAAACTAAATTTGCATAAGAGTGAATACTACCCGGTCAATAATAGTGCTTTAGAACTTCAGCATCTAAACCTGCCCATTAAACTCAATTGTTCAGGCTTTAAATATCTTGGTATTACAGTGACTCGCTCTCTATCTGACCTTTCTCAGGCCAACTTCTCCTCTCTTATTTCAAGTCAATTTTATTTATATAGCGCTTTTAACAATTGACATTGTCGCAAAGCAGCTTTACACAATAAAAAGAAGTAAGTCTGTATGCAATGTGTATGAATCAAAATGATCAGATTGTCCCTGATGAGCAAGCCGAGGGCGACGGTGGCAAGGAAAAACTCCCTGGGATGGTAATAGGAAGAAACCTTGAGAGGAACCAGACTCAACAGGGAACCCATCCTCATCTGGGTGATAACGGATAGCAGGGATTGATCAACTTAATAATGTGTACTGGAAGTTCAGTGTAACAGGAGATGTGTTAAAATGAAAAGGAGTCCAGTTTGTTCCTGGAGGCTCAGGTAGACTGTAGGAGATTCCAGTCCTGAGCTATCGAACAACTGAAGTCACAGGTCCCCAGAGCATCAATCGATGATAGGACAGTCTTAATG
>JAAGKR010008501.1:17006-31031 GCA_011419295.1 Clarias macrocephalus
GTGTGTGGGTGTGTGTGTGTGTGGGGGGGGGGTGGGTGTGTGTGGGGGTATGTGTGGGGTGTGGGGGTGTGGGTGTGTGTGTGTGGGTGTGGGTGTGGGTGTGTGTGGGGGTGTGGGTGTGGGTGTGTGTGGGGGTGTGGGTGGGTGTGGGTGTGTGTGGGTCTCTGGTTAGCAGGTAGGTTTAGCCGTTTTTGCTAATTTTACAGTGACTTTGTGCATTTCAGTTAACCCTGTTTGTTTATTGTAGCTGGAACAGCACCTTCGCAGCTTCAGTGGTGTTTAAGATATCAGGGGTGTATGGGTCTTTTGGGGTGTATGGGTCTCTAATTAGCACGTATGTTTAGCTCTGTGGCAAATGTTGCAGTGAGCTTGTGCATTTTAACTAAACATATTGTTTATTGTAGCTGGAATAGTACCTTGTTCCCAGCTTCAGGGTGGTGTGCAGGCTACCTGGGATGAGTTATTGTCAGCTCCACCAATGGGGTGTGTGGGTCCTTGGTTAGCAGGTATGTTCTAGCTGTTTGACTAACACTGCAGTGATTTTGTGTATTTTGGCTAACCATATTTACTTATTGTTATTGAAATAGCATCCTGTTCCATCACCATTGCATTAGTTACCTTTGAGTATACTGCAGAGACGTGGACTGTGAGCAACAGGAGTATTGTATAGTGTATCTCATTCAGGCTTATTGTAATTTTGTCTGTGTTTCGTGTCTGGTTGTTTTAGGCCCCTGTGCTGGAAGGCTAGCTGTTTTAATATTGTGGTGGTGGTGTCAGGAGTACGGAGTGTGGATTGATTGTGATCACTCACCGTATTGTGTGCATGCGTGTGTTTGTGACATAGGAATAATCATTTTACAGCTAGCCTAGCCTGCTACAGTACGGGTAAGCCTTGGTGTCCTTGTATTACACTGTTTATGTCATCCCTGCTATATGTCATTTGATCTTAAGTTTTTTATCTGGTTAATGTAATTTCAATAAATATTTTGTATACCGATTCCATGCCTCTACCCTCCATGGTAATGAACTTGTGTGCTTGAGTTGATTCAGTATTCAGTTCCCCTTACTGTAAAGGGATGGTGTAATCTGCATTTATTTCTTAACTCTTTGGTTATTCATAGTGAGACTTGACCCGTGCCCGCCGCGCCACATATGCAGATTGTAATAGCAGCATAACCCTGAATTTAAACGTAAGACAAACATTAATCTTTAAATTGAAAGGAACAAATCAGTAGTAGGTCAGAGTAATACTTTTCCCATCCGAATCATAAAAGCACAACGTAATGCACATAGAGTCCATCAGTGTGTCATTTATTTCATTATTAAAATTATTATGTTAAATAATTACATGATAAAGTAACATTCTTCTCTGCCTAACTTAAAGGGGGGCGGCGACCCTGCGCCTCGTATCGACCGGCCGCCACTGGTGTCATGTAACCACAGCTGTGTTTCATGCATCCATTACACCTCTACACCGCTGCACTTAATGTATTATAAAACTCTCACAATTAACCTGAACCATGTTTGATGACTTCAACCATTGTGAAAGTAATTGCATTAAAATAAATGAATAATTAAACATCTCTCCATATAAATGGGCAGAAAAAATGTTCTTGATATGAATATACACTGAACTCATCAGACCGCACGACCTTTATCTATTTCTCCAAGTCCCATCTTTATGCTCCCTAGCAATGTGTGTGTGTTTCTGTATGTGTGATTAGTCTTGCTAGAATATTTTGAGTTTTTTTAGTTGACTGTAGTCTTTAGTGGTTTAAACTTCTTCTTTTTTTTTACTTCAACCCTGCAATCTCAACAGTGGTGAATCGGGGAGGTGTGATGTGGAAGTGAGAGACTGGCTTCTTTATAATCACTGAAAATGGTCAAACATAACGCCACTGATACTGTACGTACCACACTGGTATGAACTGGAGCAGAGAACTGGTTCTGACTAATACTTTAATATATCAGACAGATAATATTATAGTCATCATATTTATTATTATTATTAGTACCCAAACACTATGACATCAACACAATGACACATACTACACACACACACACACACACACATGCACACATAGTTTAGTGACATCTACATCCGGGGCTTTTTGGAGGTCTTAGAATGTCTATTGAGCATGTGGTTTGCGCAGGCGTCATCACCAGAGGCGTTGTCATTTTTTCATTTTTGAGGTCGTAAAATGATCAAAACAATAACAATAACAATAATAATAACAATAATAATAATAATAATAATAATAATAATAATAATAATAAACAAAAGAGTGACTTACAAAAGTGTTTAACACACACACACACACACACACACACACACACACACACACACACACACACACACACACACACACACACACAAACTCACTCACGCACACACATATTCACACTTAAAGGCCCCCTGGTTGTATGTTCTACTGTACAAATTTATGTCTGCACTGAGCCACTTTAATACTACTACTACTACTAAAGGGAGTCTTATAAACCTTTGGCACAAATATACAATATAAAGCATATTCACTTGACTAAATCTGCCCCCTTTCCCAACACTCATCATGTGGCCAAAAACCGTAACCGCACCCAAGGAAATGAATCTCACAGTGAAATAAAGTCTCAGTCCCATTAAATCTTGACTAGGGGAATCCGGGACACCCTTTTGTTTCAGAACGAATTTGCCTATAAGAAATCAGAAAAATTCCAATAATCAAGAACCAAGAACCAAAAACATTGCTACCGTAAACTTCTGGTAACCACAGCTGCCAGTTTTTTACCGTAAAATTTACCGATTTACGCACCGTTTTTTTTTTTACAGTGTAGATTTACTAAGACTGCAAACTTTAACCTGTACTTATAAATAAACAAAATATCACTGGAGACAGAGATGAGGAGGAGGAGGAGGTTATTGTGTAGAAAGTTGACTTTGTGTAGAATCCCGGACGCTATTCTGTCAAAGTGTTTTACTTTCTTGGACTGTGAACTCTGTATTTAACTCTGAAATTAGGATTATTCACCATCAGGACAGATTTACAGGACAGACATTTTTTATCGTTGTGCTCCTGGACTGATTCACTGAAACCGGTGAGGCCAACTCATTTCTCACACACACACACACACACACACACACACACACACACACACACACACACACACACACACACACACACACACACACACACAGACAGAATATGCAGTGGAACCTTGGATTGTGAGAAATGCGGTTTGCGAGCGCCCTGCAAGAAGAGCAAAAATCTGTAATAAATAAAAGCGAACAGATCTTGATTTACGAGTTCCGAGTATCATGTAGCATGCGCACATAGATACATAGTGTGTGCACACACAAACACACACATACACATACAGAGAGTGTGCGTGCACAAACACACACACATACACAGTGCGTGCAACAGACAAACAGAAACAGAAACACATCTCTCTGGATTTAGTCTTTTTTCAAAGTGCAGGTTAATTTGTTTTATTTTTACTTTATATTTTGTATTAATTATCTTTTTTGGTAGTGGATCAAATAATCTGATGGGAAATCTTTTCCATGTTTTCATAGTTCTGTTTTTGTTCCCTTTTTAGCGCTGATTTCACTTATACCAGTGTCACATGTTGAAGGTGAGATGTATCCATTTAGTCACCACTACCATAAAAGTACCACAATTTAACTTCATTTTTAAAATGTGTCTTATGTTTACTTGTAGTTAAAATGTATTCTATAAAAGGCTCTGTTCTGATTTTTTTTTTCAGCGCATGTCATTTACATTTATGAATTTGGCAGACGATCTTATCCAGAGCAACTTGGAAGAATGCTTTGTAGTTTCAAGCACTAGAGAGATCCTTACACTGGGTTACCAGGTTACTAACTGTTGTGTTGTGTTCTACAGGAAGTCCTAAACCTGTGGTGTCCATAGAGGCTGATACGTATGTGTACGGAGGAGACAGAGTTACACTCAGATGTGACATACAGGGAGGAGGAGACACTGAGTGGACATACAGTTGGTACAGGAACAATGACAGACTTGGCCCTCGCACACCCTATGGAGACTTTACATACAGCACAAGTCAGGAGTTTGATATCTGGCCTGTTATTGACTCTGACAGCGGTGACTACACCTGCAGAGGACGGAGCAGAGACTCTCAGAGCTCAGAGATCAGTGATGCTGTTACACTGACTGTATCAGGTGAGTCTGTGCCAACAACATTCTTATCGTTTTTATAGTTTTATGCTTACTGTATATTTGTGGTGAGTAACACTGTACGATGAAGTATGTGATAAATATTTAGGATGATGTTATAATGATATGTAATGTGATCTTGTGCAATATCAATCAGTTTCAGAAAACACATTACAGAGCCAGGAATTCATCACACCACACAAATTCAGTGTTAAATAACACCTGCTTTTCGATATCTCTGGTCCTGCTGATCTTATAGTATATTGCTGTGTGTTGCTGAGCTCAGTATCATCCATTTGCAACAACATTCTACATCACTGCATCATCCAGCTGAGCTCTGATTTACACCCTGCACTTGACATCATCTACATGTAGGGGGCATCTGTCTCTTGTTAACTCACATTGGTGTAGTTATTTCAGGTGCTCACATTAATGGGTTGTCGCAGTAGACCACATTTTGACACAGCACAGTTTGTGCACTAGATGCCCTTCCTGATTCAACCTTTCCATGTGTCATAATCACATGTTGGGGAGGCTGAAATCTCACTTCATGATACTTTTCTTTAAAGCTCTACATTAACGTAAAAACCATTGGCTTGTATTGTGATGTTTTATGGATCCCAGGCCCTGAAGATGTCAAGCTTCCTTAAAAAAAATGGTTGAACTTAAAATTAATAAAACTTTTTATTCTGATGTGACATATACAGTATTTGAAGACTGTTTTGTATTGTATTGTATTATACTGTAATACTGTACTGTAAAGTAAATGCACAGATTTATAATTTTGTATTTTCTGTGTAACAGAGAGACCACAGCTAGTACTGAGTGTATCTGCACAGCACTGGCTGACTGAAGGAGATTCAGTGACACTAAGCTGTGAGGTTACAGACTCCTCTACTGGCTGGACATTCAGCTGGTACACAGTTAATCACTACAGAGGAATAAGAGACAGTCATGGTGATGATGTGTATAGAGACTCCTACACTATCAGTTCTGCTGCTCGTAATCAGACAGGAGTTTACTGGTGCAGAGCAGAGAGACACAGCTCAGATTTAACACTTTCATCTAATCTACAGCCACTATGGATCACTGGTGAGGAAAAAATGACACTGTTGTGTTGGAGTGTTGAATGTAGTGTATGTGTAAATTACATTACAAATATGTAGAATTACAGCTGCTTTAATATTTGGTGTAAAATATTTAAGATAGTTGAAAAGCACTGGTAGATGATTATTCTCATTTATAGAGCACTGTTTAATTAAATCTGTTCAGTTTAAGTCAACAATGTCAGTCATGAAGACACATGTGAATTATAATGTTCTGTGTTTAAGGTGAATCTCCTCCAGTCTCTCTGATCATCAATCCCAGCAGAACTCAACACTTTACTAATGACTCTCTCTCACTGAGCTGTGAGGACCAGAGTGACTCTACTGGATGGACAGTGAGACGATACACACACAGTGAGGGAGTGTTAGATTGTTCACGGTGGGGATCAGTTACAGGATCTACATGTAAAATCAGCTCCCTCTCCACATCCCACACTGGGGTTTACTGGTGTGAGTCTGAATCTGGAGAAAGCAGTAATCCTGTCAACATCACAGTGCAGGGTGAGTCTACATCTAGTGTGTTTATTGTTAAAGTTAAAATGGAGTCTTAAATTAAAGAATATTAACCTGACACACACATGCATATATAAAAGACTTTACAGAACAATTACATTATTTTTCATACATTATTTTGATATTTTACAATGACAACCACGTCATCTGTATGAGCTGATAAAACAATGTCTGTACTACAATCAAGTAAAAACATTCCATCAATAAAAGTGTGTATATTACACAGTAATGATTTAATGAAAAGTGCATATAACACGTCAGACAGTAAACCTTATTCCTCTGGGCCATTTAAAAGTTTTACAAAGTACAACATTCTCAGTACAGTTAAAATCTCCTCCTAAGAATAAAAACTCTTCAGAGCCACACTGACCTAAAACCACACTGATTTCACCTGATCTCTCTCAGGTCCTGTAGGTGAGTAAACATTTATAAATGAAAAAGTGAAGAGCTCAGATTTGGCTCTGACCACCTTTTATCTGCCTTGCGCTATTTCTTCCAAAGCATATAATTCTGGTGGGGTTTTTTGGAGAGCAGGACAGACACTCCTCAACTGGATTTACTTACAGAACGGTTTAAAATGACCTCTCTATCCTGCTCCCCTTTACAGTCAATTTCATATAAAATCTCAATGTGTTTATTGGATAAAACTCACTCATGGTGCTTACTGTAAGAAAAAGCATGCTTAATAAACGGAAGGAAGGAAGGAAGTTATTTCACACTGTATCTGTGTCTTCATGTCTTAGTTCTTGTCTGATGGTTCTCACATATTTCTTTAGTCTGAAGATTTCTTGTTGAACCCATTTATTTGCTCTTCAGCTCAGTATTTTGTGTGGAAATGAGGAAAAACGCTTCATCATTAAAATGGCCATCAGTAGTAACCCTTCTCCTATCCTTGGTAAAAACAAAATAAATAAATAAATAAATGAATAAGTTCAAAGGTTAAAATGTGTGTTTCCAGAAAGCTCTATTTCGGAGAAAGGCTGCTTGCTTTTAGCGCATCCCCCTCCTCGTCCAGACTGGACTCGGACCCTAAATACTGGCATTTTGACTGATGTTTTCTCCTTGGACTCCCTGCAGCACACAATTTTTTTGTATCATGTCACGTCTCTCTGCCGCAGATTATCACTTATAAATGGGGAATATTTGACACAGTCACTTTTTTGCCAGTGTTGAAAGATGCAACACAGTCACAGTTTTTTTTTTTAATCATCAACAAAAAAAATACGTATGTTTACAGTTTTAATCGCTCAACAAATATCACTATAGCACTGTTAATACAAGCTAACGAAGAGTTACAATGCTGCTCTGACCAACACCTTCTCCAACTGCCAATACACCGTCTTCTACTGAACACCGAAAAACAGGCGAGAATTTAAAGCCATGTTTTCTATTAATCTGGTGTACTCCATTTTAAAGATCCTTCCCGACCCTGCGCCAATTACACACCATGCCATGACACTTTAATTATTATCAATACTTACAGACACAAAGAAGGGATTGAAAAGTTAGTAAAATAAAACACTACCACAACTGCTAAGAGAGAGAGAGAGAGAGAGAATCATAGATTCATTGGGTACTTTATTGCCTTGACAAATATGGATGTTTGTTTTGTCAAAGTTAAGAATGAAGTCACAAAATGAAAAAAACAGAGATAAATAGATAAAAAGAATACAGTGGAACCTTGGATTATGAGCATAATTCGTTCCGGAAGTGGGCTCGTATTCCAAAACACTCGTGAACGAAATCGAATTTCATGAAAACTCAAATTATTTGTTCCACAGCCCAAAAAACTAAATACATAAAAATAATTAATACAATATATAAAGTAAAAATAAAACAAATTAACCTGCACCTTACCTTTAAAAAAAGTTTTTAAAAATCCCGTTGTTGATCTTGTCATCATTGTTATAAATGTTTCAATTATTATTCCTTCTTCTGAGTTTTATGCCTCACACAGCTGTAAATGTGTGTTAATTTCCATTGGATTACGCAAATATTATGTCTCTTCACTTCGAGAGAAAAAGTGGCTAAAGATCGTTCCTGTGAGCTCCAGCTGCAGTTCACTCGTGTGTGTGTGTGTGTGTGTGTGTGTGTGTGTGTGTGTGTGTGTGTGTGTATGTGTGTGTGTATGTGTGTGTGTGTGTGTGTGTGTGTGTGAGAAAGCGCACACATGACTGATGCAGCAATTTAACTTCTAAATAAAAGCTGTTTATCGCTAAGTCACCAGAAAGTGTCTGGTGCTCAGTGATGTTGTTTGTGTCTTACACAGACAATTGTTTTGAATATGAAAGTGTGTCATACGGGAAGTGTGGCCTGAGTGTGTGTGAAGGTGTGTGATTGTGTGAGTCAAATGCTCAGTGTGTTAGTGTTGGTAGCTTTGTTCATTCATAAACGATGATTTCTAAAGTTGCAACTCTCTTTTCTCCTATTTATAATGTAATTAAACTCATTTCATTAATTAATAATAATAAGTAATAAGGTCTCTTGATATATATTTTTTTATTTTCACTTCAGTATTTTACTTATTTTTTAGACTAATTAATAGTATTTCTTTCTTATGGTTTGGCTTGTTGATTTAAATTTCTCTAAATGTTTTCATACACTAAATCATTTCCATGTTTTATCATGTTTCTGTTTCTGTTCCCATTTCAGGTCTAATTTCACTTATACCAGTGACAAATGCTCAAGGTGAGGTATATCCATTTACTCAGCATTATATTAAATGTACCACATTGTTAAACTTTTTTTTTTATGTTTACTTCAAATTAAATTTATTTATTTATTTATTTTCTACAGGGAGTACTAAAGCTGTGGTGTCCATAGATCCTGACACACATGTGTACAGAGGAGAGGGAGTTTGGCTCAGCTGTGACATACAGGAGAGAGGATACACTGAGTGGACATACAGCTGGTATAAGAACAATGACAGTCTTGGCCCTCACATAGGTTACAGTAATATTATCTGGTCTGTTAGTGACTCTGACAGTGGTGACTACACCTGCAGAGGACGGAGCAAAGACTCTCAGATCTCAGAGATCAGTGATGCTGTTACACTGACTGTATCAGGTGCGTCTGTGCCAACAACATTAGTGTTTTATATATATATATATATTTTTTTTTTGCTTACAGTATATTTGCTTTGTGTAACTCTGCATGATAAATATGTGATAAACATGTAGGATGATGCAGTAATGATATGTAAAGTGATAAATCAGAGATTGCCATGTGCAGTATCATTCAGTTTCATAACTCAACACAGAGCCAGGTGTGATGGTGACTATATATATTATCACACGCAGAGAGACAGAGCATGGGAGACGATTACCCAGAATGCTGCTCGTATTTCAAGACCTTGCTTGTTTACAAAAAAATAAAAAAATAAATAAAACTATATATATATATATATATATATATATATATATATATATATATATATATATATATATATATATATATAACCCTTATTCATATTCTTAAATAAACTCATTTCATAAATGTATTTTACATTTTACTGATAAAATTATGTATAAAGTAAAGATCTAGACTTACAATATTGTATTTACTGTATATCAGAGAGACCACAGGTAGTCCTGAGTGTATCTCCACAGAACTGGCTGACTGAAGGAGACTCAGTGACTCTAAGCTGTGAGGTTACAGACTCATCTACAGGCTGGACATTCAGCTGGTACAGAGAAGTAACAGGCAGTCATGGTGGTTATTTGTCTGGACGGTCCTACAAGATCAGTTCTGTTGCTCGTAATCACACAGGAGTTTACTGGTGCAGAGCAAAGAGACGCAGCTCAGATTTAACACTTTCATCTAATCTACAGCTACTATGGATCACTGGTGAGGAAAAATAACACTGTTTTATGGACTGATTAATGTAGCATATGTGTACAGACATGAAAAAGAACAGCTGTGGTAATGCGTTGTGTAAAAATCTTTATATTCACCTGCAGATGAATGTTTAAGACTAAGAATAGCACTAAATGCTGTTAGTGGATTATTCTCACTCATATACTGTTTAATTAAATGAAGTGTGAATGTGTTCAGTGTAAGTTATGTCACACAGTCATAATAAGACATGTGAATTATAATGTTGTGTGTTTAAGGTGAATCTCCTCCAGTCTCTCTGATCATCAATCCCAGCAGAACTCAACACTTCACTAATGACTCTCTCTCACTGAGCTGTGAGGACCAGAGTAACTCTACTGGATGGACAGTGAGACGATACACACACAGTGAGGGAGTTTTAGATTGTCCATGGTGGGGATCAGTTACAGGATCTACATGTAATATCAGCTCCGTCTCCATATCACACACTGGGGTTTACTGGTGTGAGTCTGAATCTGGAGGAAACAGTAATCCTGTCAACATCACAGTGCAGAGTGAGTCTTCATCTAGTGGGTTTATTGTTAAAGTGTAAAGGAAAAGTTTAATTACAAAATGTTCAGAACTCAGTGTCCAATTGTGAAAATCAATCAATAGGAAACAGCTAACTGGTTTATCTTAGTATTTTTTGAATGTTTTGAAAGTTCTGAATGCTTAATCACTGTAATATTACCTGAAGACATCAGCACTACATCACAGTCGAGTTTCTCTCATTTGCTGAATCATTTACATACAGTAGAGCAGATAACAGTAACACTAAGGAGTTTCTCTGTGAAATCAGATTGGGGTGTTCAGAGTTTGCATAAATAACTGCAGTTTTTATTGTGCATTGGTTTTACATAATAATTGGAAATACATTTGTTGATTGTAAAACATTTTATAAAATCTCGATCTTATCAAGAGTTTTATCATGAGTGTAACATTATTATGCTCATGTTTTTTTTTTCTTTTTTTCTACAAGCTCCATTCTCAGTGCTCATGCTGATCAGTAGTGTAGTGACGGCCTCTCCGTATCTGCTGGTGACCATCATTCTGGTGTTCAAATGTTACAGAGCTCGAGGTGGGAACTCTTTATCTACATTTGTACAATTTGTACAAAAAAAAAAAAAAAAAACACAATGAATAAATAAATAAATAAATAAATATATATATATATATAATTACATATACAAACATTAGGTAGTGTTAAAAAAACATTGCCAGCTATATTGCGTAATACACAACATGACTAATTCCATGATCATTCCTGATTTTTATGTCTCTTTACATTATGAAACAATGCTGAAGGCGTCCAAAACATGCAATACTCTTCTTGTTGTAAACAGTTGATATTGAGATGTTTTTGCTAATCATGATCTGTAAAGCCATTATTACGGCTCTAATCTGAGGTATTCTTAACTGGTGATGTTTGGAGGCTGGCAGAGGTACAGTAGGTGTTGGTTTCCTGGGATGGTCTTCATGATAGGTAGTTTATTCTTCACATACTGTTTAGTCTTCATATATCTCTTTGGTCTCAATAAAGTAAGAATTCTTGTTATAATGTGTTTACTTCCACTGTTAAGCATAGCTGGGATTTCTACTGTAATTTTTTTTCATGTACTTTACCAAGGGTTTAACTGATCATCATTCTTTAGTTCTGACCACATTTATTCCAAGAAGTTGATGTTTCGGCACAGATGTAGCATTTTAACAGCATAACAGGGCACTGTAATAAATAGTTTATTATTAATAGTAGGGATGGGTCGCTCGACACCCAGTTTCGACGCACGTCTTGAGTTTTCGACACGCTAGTGCTTCGAAACAGTGTTCCGAAGCATTGCTTGAAATTAGGTAGTCACGTGATCTGTGGAAATGAAGCTTTGTTACCTCACTGACACATCAAACAGGGCTCAAACACAGAGCGCGTCTATTGCGCTGTCCCATACGCGCTGTCTATTTATTCCAATGTTATACTTATATGCATATGTGTCATGCCTATATGTATGCTTATATGTTTTTGACGTGGTGTATTATTGTTAAAATCTTTTTGAATAAAAACAATGATGCTTGAATGTCTGTTGTATAAATGTGAATTAAAACACCTTGCAGGCTCAACCACTGTTCCCAAAAAGAATAAAAGTCCTTCCTCAACTACAAACTTGTTTAATGCTTGTAAACGCCATCCTTGTGAACGCCGTCTTATTAAATACACAAACAAAACCTTACAATGAACAAAACATGTGAATGGCACAGCTGGTGTAGAGATTTTTTGACCACCAGATGGCGAAGTAGTGCACTGTGTCAAAAAAGTTCGAGGCATCAACACAGTTTGTTGTAAAAGCTTCACTGCTTCGGAAGCTTCGTTCGGCTTATCCCTAATTAATAGTTAATCATTGATAAAATAAAGATGAATGAATGAATGATGTTTAAATACAACTTTTCCTAAAGCACTGTCACTTATTACATCACTGTCATTCATCATTTAAATAATACTTTTTCATTTCTTTAACAGCGCACACTGATGACAGAATTGAGAATACAGTCACAGAGGAGTGAGTGAAGTTCATCAATAAAGAGAGGATGCATTAATTATACTAATCACTTCATAAAGCCTTTAATGTTTAACAATTTGTGGATTTTAGTATTGTATCATTTTTTATTCAACCCTCATTATTATTATTATTATTATTATTATTATTATTATTATTATTATTATTATTATTTATTTCAATCAGTGAAATGAGCAATTTAAGTCGCTCAACACAACTAATATAACATGTGGTTTGTCCAAATCCAATGAATATTTTGGAGATTGAGCTCTGCTTTTGTAAAGCCATAGACGCGAACTAACATCTAAAGTCTGTGAAATAAATGTGTCTGCTATTGGAGTGAGTTTAATCCCAACATGGTGACCTGCACATTAAAACCTCAAAACATTTTATTTTATATTACTGATAAACATTTTGGTGTGTGTTTTATATTTAGTTTGACTTTTCTTTTCAGTGGTGTGAACTTTAATTGTAGTTGTGTGAGAAGATTGTGGTTGTAATGTTTTGCTCAGTGCAAATGAAGACCTTGTGCATAATATAAGATATAGAAATGCGTCTCTCAGTTATTTAATCTAGTTTCATTGGTGTAGGAAGTGGAATATAATGAGAGAATTCTTACAAGAATAAGAATATAATTCTGGTCAACTACTCTTTTACTTTTTAAAAAATTCTGATTTAAAAAATGTATAATTTTATATTGTTAAAGTAGAAATTAATAAAAAAATATTAGTTTGCCAACACATTGTTTTTGTTTTTGGTCATTTAAAGTACATAACTTAATTGTGCATTATTGTTATTTTTATATTATTTTTTTTACATCAGACTATTTAAACTTTTCTATGTCTGCAATTAAACTCTATTTAAAGAAAAGACATGCTTAAATGTGATCATTTTACATCAGAGAAGAATGATTTGATTAACCTTTATTATGACTTTGTTTTGAACAAATGGAGACAGCTAAAAAGGTGTTGGATCTGAAAAACACAGATGCATTATGGATTTGCTTGTGCTTGTGTGGGAGATTTTTCTCCTACACTAGTTACAGTTGCCTTAATTACAAATATTACACCAAAACTTTAACTTTAAAAAAGAACCAAAGAAAGACTCCGGACTCCTTGAAGATCTGGATGAAGTAAGGCAGGATTTATTGCAGCAATAAAACCAAGTGAGCCAGCTTAGCAATGCCTAGGATGTAACCCCATGCACCTCCAAAATCTGACTGAAGTGCCTGTGACATAGGCACTTCTTTTATACAGTTTGCAAGGGGAGGCGCGCTCACCTAGCCCCCTCCTCTGTACATTTTTTTCTTATTTCTTATCAAATTATTAACCCATTCTAATCCAACTTTTTCCAAATATTGTCACCCATTGTAATTACATTTTCTCTTATCTTGTTTGCTTACATCACATACCTCGTCATCTGACTCCATATCTTTTCCCATTATAATCTATTTTTCTTACAAATTATTTTCCATTATCTTTATACTAAGTTTGTTCATTATTAAAAAATATAGGGGCGGCGCTTATTTTACTATATATTCTTAGTTCTTCCGGGTTACTCTACAGTTCTCAACAGACAGGCCATGGGTAAGCATCTCTCTCGCACTTATTTTAATTATTTGTCTTATTTTCCTAATTTGTTGTATTTACGTATTTTATTTTATTGTTATAGCTAAGCGCAACTGCCCAAGTGTTGAATACATCCCTTTGGACGACTCGGACAGCCAGGACAGTCCAGAGCACAACTCCTTTGAGGATTACACTCCTACTGAACCTGTTGCGGATCGAGCCTCAG